>LRSR01014153.1:0-10806 GCA_001579985.1 Hypsibius dujardini
TTGCAAGTAATGTTTCTTGACAATGGGAATTAGGAGCATCATTTGTTAAAGTCGTTCATTTATTAAGGTCGTTCTGTTATTTCTTTTGTTTCATTACTGTACCATATCAGCAGGCTGTGACTGTCCAATTGGGCCCAAGGTCATTGGAGAGTGATGACTGACACTCGTCTGGTCGGAACCAGAAAAATCGTAGACTGCAACATTGAAAATGTCTACCAACCTAGTTACCGTATTCCCCCGATCTCAAGGGACACTTTTATGCCCTACCAGTTAATTTCATCCACCCCGGATCTTATCTGTTCATCACCGTTTGCTATTGTTTACCTACAATCAATCAATCAACTGATTAAATGTGTGCGTTAAAAAATCCCGCTTAATCAATCAATCAATCGCTGCCAAGTTGCGCTTAAATTTCAACCAATCACGACACAGTGAATCCGACTGAACAGTCAACCGATGAGGGGAGGGGGTGGGGCTTAACTGTCCCTTGAGATCGGGGGAATACGGTAATGCAAGACAGATGCGAGTCAAATCGAGTCCTGATGAAAAAGAAATCTTTTCCTGCTGACTCGAGTACTGAGGCGTAATTAACCGGTCGACTAGCATAAACGGGCCTAATTGAAGATTAACATTTTGTAGGAACAGAACATACGGTGTATTATGGTGTTTTTCCCATCGGTGCTCCACATCCACACGGTTATTCCCAAACTGGCGCTGAATGAGAATGAAAAGTGATTTGACAGGAAATTATGGCACCAGGCCTTGTGTACAGTATCGGAATGACATTATTTTTTGTGATCCCATGGGACAACAGTAGAGTAAGTGCTTACTGAATCTCAATTGAAATCGGATGGGCTATCTATGCCGATGATGTCGCCTTGAAAGAATGTGAAATCAGTGCAGCTAGCGCGATATCGGAAGTTTTTCACGCCTTTCCTCTTGTCCAGTGGCTCCACCTGTCCAAACTCTCGTAGCAGTACCACAACTCACGTTCCGGTTCGGAGTTCTACTCCTACCGCTCTTTTTGTGTGTAGGCAAAACTTGCGCCAACTGTTAGAAATTGCGCCTACTGGATGTTCCAGTAATCACGGCTGTGTCATGAATTAGTTTCATAGCCGGTTGTGCATGCAACGAATTAATATATCAAGCTCGGCCAAAATTAAATTTTTTCAAAGGGAGAAATTCTCTCGCTTTTCGCGTGTAGATCGGTAGAAACAGAAATGCTATTACTCGTAGGAGGAGGAAGTGTTCCACTCCGCTCGGGCTTGGTCAATTGGTCGGTCATTCGACCAGGTGTAGGTGGAGCGTTGTCCCTGGCTTTCTTGCAGTTGTTGGTCCATGTGACGCATTCCATTTTTACCTGCCTGCCTCTTTCTCTCTCTCACTTTGCGCACACCTCTCTCTCTTGCGGCGCATAGTGCGATCTCTTCCATTTTGACGGTGAAAGATTTTCCATTGCGACGGGCACTTCTGCCTTTTCCTCTCTAGGAATTTCTCATTCGCTCTGTTTAATTCGCCAGTCGTTAGATATATTTATTCATAGGAGAATCCGTTCTAAAATACAGTGTTTGCGGATTTTGATAATCGTCTAATAATAATAGAACGGTAAAGTTGTTGACTTCACATTGCACCAGCTATGCAATCAATCAATCAATCAGTCGATCGATGTCTTCGACTTCACATTGCACCAGCTATGCAATCAATCAATCAATCAATCAATCAGTGAATCGATGTCTTCCGTTCACCCAGTAAATCAAGCAAGTTATTTGTCATTCATCTTTTCAGACTGAATTGAAGCTCCGCCGTTGATCTTTGTCATGGCGGCCTTTATCGGGCAGAATGGTTGGCGGAATGAAGTTGCGCCCCCGCCGACCACATCCCCAGCCGCCACAGGAGGGAGCAGATTAGCTGCCAGTTTCTCCTGTAATAAGCGCCCACTCGACGATTTCTCGTCGCAAGGCCATCCAACCACACTCGATGGGTCACCGCCGAAAAAGCCGACCTATGCGTTGAAGGATTTCAAGTGAGTTTTGTGTGACCGGTGACGGGGAGCGTGAGGGAAGACGGAAGGGAGAAAACCACTTGTTGATTGCGTGGATTGTGTTGATTGATTGCGTGGGTTGTGTTGATTGATTGTTTTGATTGTGCTGATTGACTGTGTTGATTGCGGTTTCGTTATGCTGCATTCGCGAAATATTCGCATTTTACTGGGGTTCTTTATAGTGATTTAAAAATAAGAAATACCTTCCCCATTTATTTGGTGTCTTTCGGGACCGCTGAAGCTGGATTCATGTGAGCGCAGGAGGATATCCTGTGTTTGACTGCTTTAGGCTTGTTGTGGTCGCTTGATTGATTCATCAACCGTTTAGCGCTTGCTCATTTTATTTTCCCTTGTTCTTCGCGACCTGTCGGTTTTCTTTGGCTTGAGATATTTTCACTAATTATATATATAAATAATTTGATGTAACTCGTGAGATGCAGCACTAAATGGAAACAATCATCCTAGCTACATGTCCAGTCCAATTAGTGGACGGCTCTGCTTGTTTCACTGCTTGATTGCTTGATTGTTTCATTGCTTGATTGCTTGACTGCTTGATCGCTTGATTGCTTGATTGCTTGACTGTTTGATTATTTGCTTGTTTGATTGCTTGACTGCTTGATCGCTTGATTGCTTGACTGCTTGATCGCTTGATTGCTTGACTGCTTGATCGCTTGACTGCTTGATCGCTTGACTGTTTGATCGCTTGATTCCTTCACTGCTTGATCGCTTGATTACTTGATCAAATATTCGAGTGAGCAGTTTGGCGGTCCGCTTGTGAGATTACAACGGTATTGAAATCTGTCCCTGTTTTGTCGTGAATCGTGGCCCGGCGGAGGTTGGTGGTCCCGAAATCGGTCGTAAGCGTGGGTGATCGTTGTTTGTTCAGTCCGAACGAGCGAGGCGGTGAAGCAGGTGGTTAGTGTGCGGACCAGTCTCGTCCGTAATCATCAGAAGAACCGATAACGCTTGTTTAATTTGCAGCGTTATTTGCGCCCATTTCGTGTCTCTGTGGTCCTGCAAATTATATTCGGTCTAGTCAAGCATCTGCTTGGTCTTGCAATTGCCATGCATTACTTGCGCCGAGAAAGTCAACCTCTCATTCCTCTACCTATTCTACAGAGGGCGCCATGGAAAACGAAATGTGCACTCTAGCTTGGGTTCCTGTTTGCTGCAGTTCAGTCACACACGTACCACTTAAACTTCCGCCCTGCTTGGCTCTCGTCTGCTGACTCGGGAAATCTAATCCGAGGAGCTCTTCGCAAAAAAATGATCTGCATATTGTTGACGTGGGTCGACAGACGAGAGGGTGTGTAAATTGCGGTCAGGTAGCCAGGTCCTTTCCTATTTCTGCCTGTCAATTCGTCACTTTTAATTGCTGTCGACCGCTTCTTTGTGCAAATGGTCTGTCTGTCTGTCTGTCTGTTTGTCTGTCTATCTGCCTGTTTGTCTGCCTGTCTGCTTTCTGTCTGACCTGTCTGTCTGTCTGTCTGTCTGTCTGTTTGTCTGTCTGCTGTAAGTATGTCTTTTTGTTTTCTGTGTGTGTATGTCCGGCTGCGTTCCTGTGTCTTCACATGTAACCTAAAAGGTTCGACGGCCTCTTCGTTTCCTATATCGGATTTCGCTGGAGCTTAACGGCTAAAATTATTTTTCCTGCCCCTCTCTTCCTCATGATTCGCATAGTCCTGCTTTCCGAAAACCTGTGTTTGGTGGCAGTGTCTCTTTTACTAAAACTTTCCGGCATGTCACACTTCATTACCGATACAGTATCTGCTCATCAGAGTCGTATTATTCGCTACCTCAAACGGCTGCCAGCCAGACAGACAGACAAGTCCACGTAATTGTGGGCTGGACAATTGCCCTGTGTGCGAGTTGTTTCAACTTGTTTGTTGCCTAGCAGGTTCAAAGCAGAAACCGGTGTGCGGCACGCCGCCCCACGGTACGCTAATGGTCGCTGCTGATAAGGCCTAGGGAGCTTGATGGCAGCTGCCGTCGCTGAGAGACCGAGAGTAGTGAGAGAGACGGAAACGACCACTTGGCTTCTTTTTGCGCGAGATAAAAGAGAAGCGAACCTATCAGACTAGCACCTTTTTCGAAGTCGAGCCTGCAGCGCCCTGTACTGGCTGTACGTTGTGCAGTTTACACAAACGTTACGTCGTCTGCTTTGCTTCGTCAGTCATTCTAATCTTTCTCCTTTGCTTTCTTTTCTCCCTGTTTGTCTGTGTGTGTGTGCACGTTGCTGTTTGAGTGTGTGTCAGTGTATGTGTGGTGGTTTTGGTGGTTGGGGTGGTGGTGGTGGTGGGAACTACACTCTGGGATACCTTTTTTTGCGGGACTCGTTTTGCATTTCTGAGGAACCATCTCATCCTTCTTATCCGTTCGGCTTAACACCTCTCAATCCTCCGGTATGAGTTTCGTGCACCTTCATCACAAGGCTCAACCAATTTGTAGCGAGAAACGATCCGTTGATTGATTGAATAGTCGCTCAACACAGTGTGCAGCGACATTGCATATGTCAAGGGAGAAATGATATGTTGATTGATTGAATAGTCGTTCAACACAGTGTGCAGTGACATTGATTATGCCAAGCGAGAAACGATATGTTGATTGATTGAATAGTCAAACGTTTGACATACGAATTTGTTCTGGAGGGTTTTTGGTTATGTTGCCGTCTTCCTAAGCTGGTCTCTTAGTTCATTTGTTCGCAACTTGTCTACTATTCTATTTAGCGTTTCGTTTGTTTTGTTTCTTTGACAAGTTCAGCTTCGGCCGATTCGCTTTATGGCTCTCGACGCAATTGCTAATGGTTTTATATGTTCTTTACGATAGGTCGTACCACCCAGCCATGGCTCCCGTTCTCGACGCGAAGGACTTCCAGGCCGACCGACCGCAATCGCTGAACAGTGACGGATCCTCATCCCACACTACCAGTACGTTTTCATCATCATCCGACCAGCATCTGGACAATGGCTATCAGAGCGGACTGCGATCGCCGTCGGACAGCGGATCATCCACGAAGAGCGCTCCGGACTTCATCGTGGCCCTGTACGGATGCACCGGTTACGGGGACTCTGCGTTGAGACCAAGTATGGGATCCGGGTCGTCGTCCTCGACTCAATCGTCAACCGCTGCTGCTGCCTTTCGTGTTTCTTCTCCCCCCACCTCTCCTTCGGGTGCGGGCGGCGGTGGTGGTGGTGCTTGGGACAGTAGTGGCAGTATGTTGACGTGGGATGAAGACGCAGAGACTGTTCTGCTGGCTTGGGCGGTGGTTGATGCGAAACTCAACAAGGTAACCGGTGGTGGGATGGGGAAGCGCTGAAAATAGGGATGGCAAACCTAAACTAAACCTGAACTGAACCGAAACTAGAGATGCATGCCTGAAATGGGCTAAGCTAAAGCAACTGAAATAATTTTTGCCATCCCTAAGCTGAAATGTCTGGCCGCGGTTTGGGATTGTTCCTCCTCTCTCGGCGTGATGGGGCTCTTGTGGTGTGGTTTCGCTGGCCGGAAACCTTCACTGATCCATGTTCTTCGGTCTATTGGTTGTGGGAAGGGATCCTATAATCGTCGCTGAATTCTTTGCTTTTCCTGTTTCACGAAGGCGCGACGGTCTGTTCGACTGACTCCGCATGCTCCAGACTCAGCATTCCATATTTTCCAGTAGGCCCACAAATAGCATGTAGATTCCAGGCATGGTACAGAAACTTTGTCTCCCGTTTAGTTGAACGAAAAAATCACTTTCGCGAACTTGTATTTTGTTGATTGGATCGAACTTTTACTTTCCTTTCCGTTTTTTTTTGGCAGTGCAATGAATACAGACACAGACACAGAGACAGACAGACAGACATACAGTATATCGCCTTGCAGCAATGTTTCAAAGACCGATTCCTATCAGAACCTAGCGGAATTCGCAAACAGCTACACCATCTCGATCGACTCGCTCGTTCCGCTTTTCAAGATTATTATTACTTGGCAATTGAAGCAGCGGTGAAAAAGGGCATACACTATGGCAGGCGCGAGTTCGAACAGATGATGTTTGGTCGTTCCGGAAACAGGTTTACGTTGTCCATACACACATAGGCACGCACACACAGACCTCGCCTGTGCAGTCTATGGTTACGTAATTGACGTTGTATTGTGGTTTTTAGGTTGTTGTCGTCGAAGACTGTCTGGTCCGGCCTGGACGTGACGCACAATCACCGCACGTGCTGAGTGAGGCCTTTCGCGCTCAGAGCGGTCTGGCGGAGGAGGCGGTCAAGTCCAGCAGTTTCACTCTGGCCTCGGCAGTGCAACAGGTGTCTAACTAGAGGGATAATTCATTGGAAACTTTGCGGACAGACAGACAGACAGACAGACAGACAGACAGACAGACAGACAGGCAGTCAGGCAGTCAGGCAGTCAGTCAGTCAGTCAGTCAGTCAGTCAGTCAGTCAGTCAGTCAGTCAGTCAGTCAGTCAGACAGACAAACCAATTCATAATGAAACATGCACTTAAACAGACAAGTGGACCAACAGGGAGACGGGCATGTTTATATGTTTATAACTGATTGAATGGGTCTCCTGTTTCCAGTTTCAAGAGACGATTCGGACACACACCAACGGATCCATTGTGCTTGTGACTCTGGGTTGTGAGCTTATCCGTCAGCAGCTTCTGCCGGAATGCGCTCAGCGGGGAATCGTTCTGCCCGCGTACTTTTACTCCTTCATCGATCTCCTGGACGGGACTGCCGCCTCTGCACGTCGGAGTCCGTCTGTGGCCAACGGAACGGAAAGCCTGGCTGGACTGATGGAAAGTATGTTGCGCGGGCTCATTAGGCCGGGCCTCTTGATTGCAGTTTTCGCATGGAATACAGTACACGTCAACGTCCGGCTGCTTTCGCAGATAACCGGTTGCCGGTGACGTCGCCCGAAATCTGTCCCGAGTTTGGGAAGCGCCATGCGCAGGACATGGGGAGGCTCATTCAGTATATGGTGCATAGCGGATGCGATTTCTCAGCGGCGCAGAAAATCACGCAGCGTTATGAGCCGGGCTTATGGTATGGAATGTTTCTCATCGGGGGAATGAAAATACTTGAGATGGTTGATCCGTCTAGTTGAAATGTTGTCTCTGATCACAACGTTCTGTGTTGCAGCAAGGCTGACCAGTCACTGGACGGCTGTGTCGTGCGAGCTCGCGGCCTTCCGTGGCAGGCGTCGGATCTTGATGTTGCCAAATTTTTCCACGGCTTGGATATCCCCAGGTATGCTTGTTTGTTCATTCACTCATGCGGTTTTTTATCTGGGGCGGAAGACAACGTGTCTACCAATTGATTGATCGATCGATTGACTGTCTGTCTGTCTGCCTATCTGCCTGCCTGTCTGCCTGTCTGTCTGTCTTTCTCTCTGTCTGTCTGTCTGTTTGTCACAGTTCATATATAACTTGTCTTGTCACACAGAGGCGGCATCGCGTTGTGTCTGAGCACGAACGGTCGACGAAATGGTGAGGCCGTCGTCCTGTTCTCCACTCAGCAGCAGCGTGACCTTGCCCTCCAGCGCCACCGTCACCACATGGACAAGCGTTACGTGGAAGTTTACAAGGGCGTCGCGGAAGACTTCCAGCTGGTTACCGGCGGTGAGATTTTGCGAAACTTTCTCTTGTTCGGGAAATATTCAAACGGCTAATGTGATGTGAATCGCTTCTAGCCTGCACCAACGAGGTGAGGCAGTTTCTTCAGCGGGACGTCAGTGTGATCATCCGCATGCGCGGCCTGCCGTACGACGCGACAGCTCAGCAAGTTCTCGACTTCTTCGCCGCTGGAGATTCGCCGATTCACATCGTCGACGGGGAGGCGGGAGTGTTGTTTGTGCGGAACCGCGACGATCGTGCCACCGGTGATGCGTTTGTCCTGCTGGGCAGCGAGGATGACGGACGTCGAGCCATCGCCAAGCATCGGCAGACCCTCGGGTCGCGTTATGTCGAATTGTTTCGCAGCACCGCCGCGGAAGTCAGCCAGGTTAGTTAAAAACGTTAGTCAGGTAAAACGCCCGCTTTTACCGAATGGCACGTTATCATTCCGATTCTCTGTCATAGACAGCCCAAGCTGAATTCCAGAACTTGAGCAGTTCTTTTTGAGCCAAATGTTAGAATATGCCTTTTTGTATCGAGCTTCCAATTATGTTTGCTAAATGCAAGCATACTGATCTACAGACAGTTAGGCTGCCAGACAGACAAACGGTAGCTCGATTGGACAGAAAGATATACACACAGCCAGACAGACAGACAACAAACTGATCGACAGACAGTTAGGCTGCCAGACAGACAAACGGTAGCTCGGTTGGACAGACAGACATACACACAACCAGACAGACAAGCAGACAGACAGACAGACAGACAGACAGACAGACAGACAGATAGACAACAAACTGATCGAAAGCCAGTCAGGCTGCCAGACAGACAAACGGTAGCTCGATTGGACAGAAACTCATGCTTGTCTTACGTAATTGTGGTGGTATGTGTTGTGGTTGATGGAAAAGCACACCTCGGACACGGCCGGGACTTATCTATGTATTGCAACAACTAGTACCCATCACAGGAGCATAAAGAGGACTAATAGAGTAACCAAACCATACCAAACCTTCAGGTAGGAGGAAGCTCTAGAATAGGATGGGAAAACTAAGAGCTTCCATACTGATACGACCATATATTACTGCTACTGGAGAGCAGAGAGCTTATATAGTCGTACAACACGAGAAAACCAAAGTGTATAGATAGTACATGTAAATAGGAAGAGAACCAGACTGACCAGTGGCGGTTCAGTCAAGAAGAACCAATAGGAACATGAAAACATCCAAAAACGGAAGTACATAATTAGTTAGCTAGACGGAAATAGGGCGTAACTTGACTATATAAGTCGTACTGTAGATGATACTGCGCTGGTAGCGCGGAAGGGTAGCTCCACTTCCGGTGGTCAGTGCGGGCTATTTAGGGTAGCGATGCCTGAGTGAATTCAGCTGTGAGTGTGTTCGGCGGCAGTGCCCGCGACACTTGGCGGGGGTTTTTACGGGGTGGAAGTGTAATCGATGTTTACTGTTTAAATTGAGGAATGATCGATGATTCGTTATAACTGTTTCTGTCTTTGATAATTTATTTGTTTTTTTTTCCATGAAATCTTTATTTTTTTAGTTTGAACATCATTAGCTAGTTCTACTCAAACCCTTGCGAAACATTATTCGTAAATTTTGCAGGAAACTTCACCAAGTCTAACAGGTTCTCATGAAAGTCAGTGCGAGGACTGTAGGACTCTATCGGTTTGGGAAATATGCAAACATATGATGAGGAAATATGATTGGGGGGCAGTCGTTTTGATATTGGTTCTCAGAAAACTATAACGCCAGCGTTCATTTTTTGAGTTGACGAGAAATTTTTCTGTATTGACAGTTTAGTTGAGTTTTGGTGTTCTTCAGGTGCTCAACCATACCCACGACCGCAGCGACCAACAGAAGCCCCTCATCGCCACCCCTCCGCACATCAACGGGATGATTTCTCCCCTCCTCACCATGCAGTCGCCGCTCCTCGGCGTCCAGCGCAACTGCATCCGCCTGCGGGGCCTGCCCTTCAACTCGGGCGTGGAAGACATCCTCGACTTCCTCGGAGACTTCGCCAAGCATATCGTGGTGCAGGGCGTGCACATGGTGTACAATGCGCAAGGGCAAGCGTCCGGCGAGGCCTTCATCCAGATGGACAGCGAGGTCGCCGCATTCCAGACGGCCCGCGATCGGCACAATCAGTACATCAACCTGCGGAAGTACGGCAAGAAGGACCGTTACGTTGAAGTGTACCAGTGCAGTGCGGATGAGATGAACGGAAACGGGAGTTCGGCGACGGCGGCGCATAATCAAACGATGAACGCGATGCGTTCGGTGATGGCGGCACCTAATCTGGGCGGGCACTCCGGCGGCGGGATCGGGCTAGCCGGTATGAACCCCTTCATGACTCAGAATTTCGGCAACGCTTTTGCTGCGCCAAATCCGTTTGCCCTCGGACTCATCTCCCAGCTCTCTCCCGGTCTTGCCTTGCGTGGCGGTCTGCCGGGCGGAGGACTACCCGGAATGCTCCAGTTGCCCTATTGGGCGACCCCGCCGATGGCTCCTACCAATGCCTTTAATGCACCTGTGATACCTGGACTGTTGAACGGCGGCGGTCATCATCCCCATCTGAATCCGATGAGTCCGCCGGCGGCTGTTCCGTCCCCGGGAAATTTCTCATTTGTTCATATTCGCAATTTGCCCTATAAGGCCACGGTGAATGATATCGTGACATTCCTCCATGGAACCGGCCTGGTATGTTGTGGCATCCGTGAATGATCTTAAAACACAGCAGACAAATAAACCAAACCAATATTTACCCTAGCCGTGCTTTTCTCTTTTCATCAACCACCTACCAGCTACTACTGACCATTATACAGACAGACAGACAGACAGGCAGACAGACAGACAGACAGACAGACAGACAGAAAGACAGACAGACAGACAGACAGACAGACAGACAGACAGACAGACAGACAGACAGACAGACAGACAGACAAACAGACAAACAGACAGGCAGGCAGGCAGGCAAGCAGATTGGCAACCAACCTTGTCTTACCCTAGACTATTTACAGATGGGACCGGAGTGCATCCAGTTGAACCGTCATAGTGACGGTCGGCCCAACGGAGAAGCTTTCGCCATTTTTGGCAGTCACGAAGAGGCGGAGCGCGCTGTCCAAAGTCGCAACCGACGTAGTCTCGGTA
>LRSR01014154.1:0-32122 GCA_001579985.1 Hypsibius dujardini
ATACCCATTCACCCACGCCAATTATTGTTCAAATTTGAAAAACTGCCAAAAAATTTGGCTGAGAGCTGCTCAATTTTGGACTGGGATTATTCACCAGCATCAAGCTTTGAAAGGTCAAATCCGTAGTCTGAAAATGTTACCAAGTCGAAAGCGTTCTCGTGGGTCAAACAATTTTAGGAAGTTTCCTGCAAATACCCGATACGACCCATTTCTTATTTGCAAGTCTAGCAAGCCTTCTGTAGGGACCATATGCGAACGTGGGGCAATGAAGATCTGAAAGTTAAGATAGTGACGTACTTTATATCATAGAAGAAGTTGATTAACCCAGTTGTAGTATACTAAGATAATCTCCCTCGGTCATTCCAAGACGCTCTGCGTTAATCTGTAATGTAAAGTTAACTTTGAAAACTGATGTAACTAACAATAAACAAAATACCTCAAATACAGTTGGTACATGCATAAGAAAAATGCGAGAATTATTTTGACAACTTATTTCCTCGATATTATGTTTGATATAAAATAAATTGAAAGATTAGATATTATATTATCACCAAAAACCAGAAGAGTATTATGACTAGGAAGCTATTCTTAATATACATACCATAAAGTCATGTAACCTGAGGTTCGTAGATATAAGAAGTATAATGACTGCCGAGAGAGAAATCATTATTCGCGTGTTTGGTACTTGAACATTTCTCATTTGTCTTGTGATCTCGGCTCTGAATTGCGGCATTGCGTAGAACACTGCTGTAAGCAACTAAATCGCCCTTCTTTGACTTTCAGGTCAAAGTGCCGGACATTCAAATTGTACTTGTATTCTGGCCACCCAAGACACTGCCGTACACTCGACACGTTGTTAAATTATAAACTTTCCGTCGGAGACCTTCAGATTTTATTCCTTGCTGTCGTTCAGGAAAACCGATCCAACAGAAACATGATCGCCCGGATCAGGGTAATTCGATCGGATGAGAGAAAGGCCGCGACAGTGGGATAACGTTGTTCGTTTGTCAGAGACAGGTCAATCGCAATCCTAGCAAGTAAAGGGAACACTTTCCAAAAATATTCAGTATTTAAAAAAGCTTTGTATGCTTTGAATGCTTTTGTATGTTTTGTATGTTTTTTTGCCTCCCCCTCGCCGGGTCGGCGGGGGGTATGTTGTTGTCACAGTGAACGATTATCAATTCATGATAGTCTGTCTGCTGTCTTAGTCTACATGTACTGTAAGTCCCGGATGCAATTGGCAGAGAGGTAATTGACTGGGGAATTTCTCATTTTGCTGTTTCAGTACATCAAGCCGCGACAAACAAGTGCATGCTAAACGCCCGATACAGCTATTAGTATAACGTTTGAAATTCGTGCGAGAGTTAGGGACGTTTAACACTTCGAAAGGTGCCCAGATTAGAGTGGGTGATGGCCGAAACCAGGTGCATTGCTTCGGGAGCCAGGAGCCACCAGACTGATCCGTCCATATGCTGGTGAGAGAACCTATCGGTAGAAGTTGCGAGTCGTAGTACTGTAGGCCATACTCTTCCTAACAACGTTTGTTCAATTAATATTACCAGAAAATTCCAGTTCCAAATATGAAGCTGACGAGAACGAAAACAGCCGCGATTGTTGCGACCATTGATTTTTCTGGAATAGCGAAACAGATGACGATGCAACATTCCTTTTTCTCAAAAGGACACATCATAACCTCACCTAAGCTGCCGATGCAGCGGTCACCGCGGAAGCCGCAAACAGGTCGGTTTACTGGGGGACCGTTTTGACTACGCCAGATTACATTCTGCAGCGACGTTTGCCGAAAAGTATCGGAAACTAATTTGTATTGCCAAAAGATCTAATCAAAATCAGCAATATTATTGGTAGTACATGCAAAGGATATATAATGCGAACTGTTGTAGTCTAATAGTGCTTGGAATCAGTGGTTGATTGTGGTTGGTCCGTAAGGTATGGCTTGGCCCAAAAATCTCCTCCCCCCCGCTCCGCCAAGGGGTACAAGCTTTAATATGTAAAAAGCCTGAAAAATTCTAGCCCCCCTCCGCTTTCTCCCCCACTCCCTTTCCAAGGGGAGGGGCAACAATCCGGTCGGGCCAACGGCCAATCCGCCACCAGTTCGAATTGTATAGAATTTAGCTTACTTCCATCTCCCCAGTCGTGGCATTCATTCTGTACAAATCCACATCACAAACTCGCATTCCTGAATTGAGTTACAAAACTGTTTTACATTTATAACAGAATCAGAGGTTGATGAATCTGCTGTTCAGGTATTTGACCATCACATTATGGGCTGTACCTTTCGGTCCGATGAAAACTGATCGCGAGTCGAGTTCGAAGGTTCGATTCAAAAAGCTTTTACGAAAGTTGGTGCCAGTCATAGTTTTCAATTGCCTCGATGAAAACTGAGATAAAACCTGCAGAAAATCGATTTCAATGACAGATAATACAAGACTTCAGAGCATAATCCACGCATAGGCTTCAGAGGTTTAAGTTTTTATCGTGGGTTCAATTACTCATTGAATACGTTTTCATGCAAATCTTCACCTCGGTAACACTGCTCATCACTTCAACGGCGGAAATCGTCATATCGTTGATCTGTCAAATTGAGAAAGCACAAATTCTTAGAATTAAATTCAATTTCAAAAACGGCAAACAAGCTGAACAATCTTCTTTTCATTCGTGTTAGAGGGACGTGAGGTTTACTGTTTGGAGATGTACGCTTTTACGGAAAAAAGAAGGCCAGGAGTATTAGGTTTTAACTTATTTTACAAATTCTATGAAGAAACGTATGTGCGGCCATTCAAACATGAAAACAGACAGAAGATAAAAAGACTGCAAAAAATTTTCCAGACCTAATAATCGTATTTTATTTGTCTCCTTACATGAAAAAAAACGAATCATAATAAAACAAAACATGTTTTTAAAAGGAAAACTCAAGAATTATTGATTATGGGATTGACTTAAGGAATCAGATTTGGTCAATAATTAAAACAATAATAACAAACGGCGAACTCTCTCGTTTGTTTTCCGGATCATTCATTACACAATCACATGATGTCAAAAAGGGCTTTTGAGTCTGAAGTGACTGATAAACTAATTAAAATTCATGATTCCAGCAAGAATATTTTTAAGCGGCGTAACAAGAGATGCAAAAAACTGTGATTGTGTAATTAAAGCTCACCGAACAGCCACCTGCAGAATTGTCCATTGTAACCGTGCGATTGTAGAAAAGCTGTGACTGGCTGCAAATCTCATTTATTAACGCGGTAATCACGTTCCATCGAGGAATGGGATTGCTGACAGTTACGAGGCTTTGGAAAGCGGTGAAGGCTTGCTGGAAAAGTAAAGTCAACTGGTTTGATTTTTAACAGGATCTGCACAAATTCGGCTGTTATCATCTTTTCATGCGTACATCGTCTGACGTGAGATTTAACTGCCACTGCAATGCATCTCCCGTGGGGACAGAGGGTGAGCGTGGTGCGATGAAGATCTAAGGACGCACGTATACGGTTAAAATTTCGTACGTTGAACGTGTAACCCAACGAAGCTTTCTATTTTTCTTTCTATGTGATTGAGGCAGTTTGGCACTAACATAATCTCCGCTGGTCATGTTGAGCCTGTCTGCTGTGACCTATAAAACAAATAATTTGAATGGTACAGCCAGTTCCTACATAAATTTTAAATATCTATTAAAATTAGTAATTTAATAGATAATAGTGATAATTCTTATCAAACAACAGTATTTTTGTTTATCTTCACAATTTTTTATTTTTTATTCAATTTTATATTTTATTCGAATAATTATTAATTTTATTAGTTTTAATTAATAAATGAATTTCAATAGTTTTATTACAGTTAATATATTTATTTATTTTATTAATAAAAATAATAATTTTGGCATAAGTTGCTTTTACAATAATAAAAATAATTTCGACACAAATATTATATTGAGCGCCACATATGAATCTGAAAAACCCATTCGTACCATGACATTCCGTAATCTCCATGATGTCGCCACAAACAGCAAAATAACTGCAACGTTAATGAGTTGTTTTAATCGACTGGGATACATTTTTCAAAAGTCAACATTACCTCGGCTATGGGTTCCCGCTGTTTGTAGTATACTTTCATAACCTTCATTGTCCGCACCAAAATACAAGACGTGCAAGTCGTCAATCTGGGAGCTCTTTCTGAAGACATTAATGAAGCCACTGCACGTGCTGATATAAAATTGTCTGTTATCCGTTCGGTTGAGATTCACGTCTTCGCACAACAAACTAACGATCGACCATGAATATCGTTCGAATAAGGCCAGCGTCGCTTGTACCAGACTTAATTGGTCGGACGATGGAAAGGTCACAACCGTGGGGAACCGTTGGGTGTTCGTCAGTGACAAATCCATCGCTAAGCTGAAAATGACCGTTTATGTTTTTTTCAAGATAAAAGGTTTACAGCGTTTGTGTTTCAGTTACTCACACTGCCATCAAGGGAACGTCCCATTCTGTGGATGAAACGCGAACCAAGTATTCAAGTCATGCCACTAAGAGAGACACTTCGTTATTCAGTGGTTGTCTTTTTCTATTTACCTCTAGCAAAGTCGCCTAGAGCGATGACTTCGAGACTGCATCCTAAATTTGAAACAATTCATGGGGTCATACTCACACGTCAGTAAGGAGCAACACAAGATGGCACAAAGAAAAAATTAATCGATTATTCCGTTTTCTTATTCAGCTAAAACTAAGTGACAAAAAATCCTCAGTGTACTCTGTTTGTCATTAAGATTTAAAATTTAGCTCAAATGAAACGAGATAAATGGTTTTAGTAATTTAATTTTTTTTCAGGTTAAACCTGTAGTGACTAACAATTTCAGTTTAAATTTAAAAAAACTAAAGCTGAATAATCAGTGAATAAAATTCTAGTTCGGTTTCGGTTTAGTTTTTTGTTTAGTTTTGCTATTCCAATCTTTGATCAATCCGCAAATAAGAAAATTTATTTCAAAATAAATTTCCAACACTTTTTGGAAGGTTTCAGAGCAGCCTCTCAAAACGTTTGAAACATTACAATCCACAAAGTAAATTGGGGAAGGATCCGAAGCCCATGCAAGTTCAAATATTTCTGTTTCGAAATGAAGTTTAGGTTGAACCAACAACTTTCACAGCCCACCTGGAGTTATGAGAACTGTAAAGTCCCCTGGATTATTACGTATCAGCTGGTCCACCTCCATGGCTAATATCGGCATTAATGCAGCGGCCTCAGGACATGAGTAGATACCGGGTTTATAGACAGATAATCGCCTGACTTGGCTCAAAGAGGTCGGGAATGTCCGCAATGCCCGAGCCAAAGCCACGTCGTATGCTGGACTTTGTGCGAAGTAGCCGTAGCCAGGGTTGTCCCCAATGATGACCGATATAATAGAGACACCTCGACGGTCATACCCGAAGATGCCAAAAATTGTCAGGTGTAAATATACTACACTGTTCAAGAGTCTGTACATTATAAAAGATGTGGCTTATTTTGTAGTGGAACCTTTAGCAAAACAGGAACTCAATTCCTCAATTTAAGCAGAGATTCTGCGCCGTGTGTTAATGTGTCAGCGCGCCTAAATCGTTTCAGAAACACTTGATCCGCACGTTAAATCTCGCGAAGCTATTTTGTATGGGCATCATGAAGCATGCTTTAAATCAAATTGAGCATGAATGGGCGTTACATGTGATCACATGATTGACATGATTGGATTTTTTCGTTTGAGCATGTAGTCTTTGCTACATGTGCTCGCATCTGGTTGACAAGTTTTACGCGAATCGTGGTTTTACACCTACCGCCTTTTGCTTGTAGTGGTGGATTAACAATTGGGCTATCCGTTGTCCAAGAAATTTGCTGAAATTTGAGGAAAGCTCATTTGTTCTTCAGACTCTAAGTTTTTATTTTACATTTGGACATCGGTCAAACAAATAGTGTGAACAAAATCCCAGGAGGTGAAGAACAAAAGGGGAAAATGGTTTTTTTTCGGCTGAATACTTTATGCCGGCAGTGTCCAATAATTGGGGCTACACTTTTCTGTGACAGGAAAACATGGATGATCTTAAGAGAAATTAATCCCCAATTTATAGCGGTAGGGCTCAACGGATGGCGTCAAATTATTAAAAATGAAGGGAAAATAAGGTGGAGAACCTTTAGCTTAAATCAAAGTGTCCAAATTTTCCATTTGATTCAAGCGGACTTCAGTTCACCACTGTCTTTGCGTATGTAACGTACATATTACACCTACCTTTAAAGGTAGGTCAATGCTGAAGGCTTAATTCCGAACGAGGGAAGCTTTCTCTGCTAGCTGTAAATCGCAAGCACACAAGCATCAGGCAATATAGCCTGATTATGGTCTATTTCACGATCACAACGTCCTCGTTACATTGAATAGGGCAGAATCATATCTTGTTCGAAGAGTTCCGAGCAATTTCACTAAACGCTGGCATTCTACGGCCCCAGTCACCGTTGGTAGCGCGCCAAACTCGTCCGTTCGCCGGATAGTGGCTGCGGCATTGCCTGAAAAATGATCAATCTATGGCAAAAGTAAAGACCTTGCTTGTTGTCGCAAATTTGTGGCTCCTAATCGATCGAGCTTAAAATTTTCACAGAAATTAGTAGTCGTTCGAACATTATTTTTGGGATCGGGTTGTCAGAAGAAATTTTTAAGTACCGGAACAATTTAAATCCATCTTTATCATTAAAACAGAAACTTTGAAAGAGCTCAGTTTGGTATATTTAACATCACTCGATCCAAGAATTCAATTTTTAAGCATTTGGCATCGACATAATTATTGAGGACATTAGTGATAAAGAGCAATTGTTTAATTTTACTGGTCAACACTCCGTTCGCTGAATTCGTTGAATGATTTTGTTATTGCTTATCAAGTTTAGGTTTAATTCAAAGTCGCATCGTGTTAAGGAACTATGTTTGAACTCTTGGGGACGTTGCTGCTTTTGTGGTGAGAAAAAATGTCCATTTTTTTCTGGTCAATACGTGCTTCTTTAGTTGATGAAGACGTGGGATGGCATAGTTGCAGTTCGTCCGCGGATACTTCAACGGTCTCTCATCTGTTAGCCCGATTCACATGTCCCGCACATTCAGTTTGCAACCTTGATCACATACATGTATCTGTATGCTTTAGCATGTGGATTCGCAAAAATGTTTATCCGGCAGGCTGCATAGAAGCAATTAGGTGTTTGACAGGCATAGTGGCGGACACCTGAAACAAGCCACTAAAACCCGGTAGTGACAAATTCAGGGAACTCATTAACATCAATCATGCTCACCGGAATAGATTTTAAGGTGTTCCTTGAGGTGACCTGTTGTTCCGGCACGATAGGAGAATCTTTTCAAGCTGCAGGTGTGGGGTTTCTCTCTTGAATTGCGATTAATATGAAACCACCGTTTCCAGAGGTTAATTGCGCCTAATATGGTATTAATGGAGTTTCACGTCCTACCTGATTGGATTTTTTTGTGAGTTCTCAGGTGGGCCTTCTGGCGAAACCTGATCATCCATTTCTCACGTGAACCCTCTGACGTAACCTAAACACGCATTCAGAATAATTGCAAGCAAATGGCTTCGCACCTTCAGAGAAATAACAAACTGACATTTACTGAGATTATGATACAACAATGCAAAGGACGTCTGTCTACATGAGAGAAGTACAAGCCCTGGTCTAGCTACTTGCATGGAATAGGGCATGAGTGGCTAGACAGTGGCGCTGCTTAGTGATGAATCCGCATCCCTCTTCATCACAATGAAATGGATGTTTATCTGGAAATCATCAACGTAAATATCGTGGCAACTTTTCCATTGTAATGCTTAATATAATAAGAGCAGTTATCCGATCCTTCAGGGATTTTTTGTGGGAGGAGGGCCACTCGGGGGGGGGGTCAGTTTGTATGGTTTAGGCTATAAGTCCCCGTCCCCTTCCTTCTTCTTGCTCCTTCCATTTCAGTTTTTTCGATGTTGACCGTTGTTCCGTAACTTGATAATTTGGAGATTGACTTTTCAAACTCTTTTAAATTTCATTTTCACACAAAAATTGAAGCTCAAAATATTAAACCTTGTTCGCACGAGTATTGAGCGAAAAACAAAACGCCCCATTTTCCCCACCTTCGGTTTTGGTCACAACATTTACAAGACCGAACTCCAAATTTCGGGGTTTTTTATATCTGGTGTTATTATCATTTCAAAGGAATATTGGTCAGCACTCGTACAACCATTTATAACTAAAACGGGGAAAGAGGAACGTGAGTGGGACTTGCAGCCCAAGCCGTTTTGTTCTGATCAAATTAAAAAATGAAAGACATCGCTGCTCATTTTAGGGGGCAACCCTAATTATTGGGAAAATTCGTGAAAGGTACGTCTGAGTACATGCGCGAGGCAGGATACACAGGTGGCCAGAAGATAGCGCTGACCAAACTAAAACAAACTTATTACAAGCTGTCAACAAATTAGGACTTGCAAAGCTTGAGTTATTTTCGACCATAGCATGCCACTGCTTTTATCATCGCTTGATTTCTTGATTACCGCAAATTTTGAGCCAAAAAAAACAATTCAACAAGGGAATTTTTAATAAAAAACTGTAGTAAAGCAAACTTAATTTCTCCTGGAAGCTAACAATGGAAAAACATTCTTGCAAAAAAACAACGCGAGCCTTTATTTTGCCAAAATGTTGCAGGAGTATTGGAGCAAGAAAGGACATTTCTGCCCGCCTGGCATGACTTGCTAAAAACCCCGACTTGTTTGTACTCATTAATCGAAAATCTTTTGGGCATCATTAATTGTAGTTGAACATTGCAACGAGATTACCACTCCTGAATTGCGCAGGGAACTTTGCGAGGAAATTCTTGGACGTCCGAAGGCGGTGATAGAAAACAACAGTAGTACTCGAATTCATCAATGATAATCAAAATATTCTCGATAGAAATTTATGCGATCTCTGAAATTTTCAATTGTTATTAGTATCCGCAGTTCGGGGTGGAACATTTCAAAGGTTTTTCACCTGCAAACGTTGCACACTCAGGATGGCAGATTCTATGGAGGTGACAGTATGGGAAACTATATAAAACCGTCTTCTAGTCTTACCCCTGACCTGTTGCTTGATTGAAGACTAAAAGATCTAAAAATTGAAAATTTCAATGAGTGGTTTTCTACGCGCAATTGGAGCCACATTTCCAGAAAACGCATACCTCAGGCGAAAAAATCTGGGTTTGCGCAAAGGGGGTGCGCATGGGTCTTTTAACATTCAAGTTTCCCTAGATGAGCGATCTGCATTAAGGGTGTGCTAACCGTTCTCATTTGAGGGACTTCTGAAAGCCTTTAGTTTTAAAGGATAGTGAAAAATTAGCGCTGAAGCATCCATGCTTTAACGCGTGAGTTACGCTGGACAGCTAGGAAGGGTGTAATTAACCCGGTCATAAAATATTCAGTTACTAAATGTTGCTGGGAAAAACATTTCCGTCGTAATTTATACCGATCGGACGCAAAACACATGAACATTCATTTTTGTAGTCTCCACTCCTCCAGTATGATAATAAGGCAGCAAAAACGCGCTACTAAAATTAAAGCAAGCTAAGACACCTGCTGATTCCTTTATGAAAATGAAAAAACAAAATTCTCAAAGCGCTTCCGACTAAAAATGACTTAAATAAATACAACTACCCACAAATACCAGATAGCTGAAGCAAACCAATTAGAACATTTGCAAAAATCTATTACTGTTGGGATTCGAGTAATTCAAACTTCTCTTTAGCCTGCTTCGTTGCGCAGTGAATCCGACTAGTGACCCTTCCCTTTCCTGGAATTTCCTCCTTCTTGGCGGTATTCTTACTGACAAAGTAGGTTACGAAGTCTGAAACAGAAATGCGAAAAATGATTGATTAAAAAATTACGCCAACAAATTATTGCACCAAGTATCAATGCAGTGCACGGTTTTTATCGCGTAGGATTTTGATACGGACTGGATTAAGCGGCGGCTGCTTGTTCCCCTTCTTGGCGAGAGATTGCTTGGCACCCTCTTCTTTCCAGACATAATAATCGTATTTTATTTGTCCCCTTACATGTAAAAAACGAATCATATTAAAACAAAACATGTTATTAGAAGGAAAACTCCAGAATTATTGATTATGGAATTGACTTAAGGAATCATACTTGGCCAATAATTAAAACAATAATAACGAGCGGCGAACTCTCTCGTTTGTTTTCCGGATGATTGATTACACGATCACACATTATTAACACGGTGATCTTGTTCCATCGAGGAATGGGATTGCTGACGGTTTGTTGACTGAACATTAGCAGAATGTTTTTTGGATGCGAGGGGGCGGAGCTATGGGTCATTTCTGCAACGTCGCTCGGAAGCCTAAACTGAAACTAACCCAAAGCTCCGCCCCCTGGCATCCAAAAAAGATTCTGCTATGTCAACCAGTTCCAAATCGAATTTGGAGGGAAAGGATATAAAAATTTTTGAAATCAAACGTTTTTCAAAAAACGACGTTTTTACTGGTGTAGGTTAACTGAACGTTGCAGATTTCGCACTGACATGTCTCTAAAAGTGTTTCTAATTAATTATTTTACCTCTTTCTGTTGTGCGATGAATTTTCTTAACGGCCGACATATCAAATGCAAAATCCCGTTTTAAAGAGAGACTTTTATTAATACAATATGTAGCTAACCACTAACAGCTTAATGAAAAACTGAATTTTTTTTAGGTGGCAGGAAGGAAGTTTAGTTCTATTACCGACTGCGACAGAGAACGATCGCTATTGCTGCTGTTGATTTTGTCCGCTTTCGCGGTTTTTTTAAATGGAGCTCTTGCACTGGTTATGAATGCTTGTAATTAATTTTCTTTTTCTAATTTAGGATCTAATGATCACATAGTATTTTCCGTGAGTTTCGATTAAAATGGTACAATATGGACGCATAATTTAAGGCTTCAGAGTTTAAAGTGCCTTTCGTGGTTTCAATCACTCATGAGAAGTACATTCTAGAATGCCTTTTCATACGAATTTTCACTTAGGTTATATTTTTCATCACTTTGACCGCAACAATCGTAAACCGTTGACTTATCAAGCGAAAAAGCACAAATTGGATGGCGACAGATTAGGAGAATATACCAAGCCCGTTTTCCAGAAAGAATTTGAGCATCTTTGTAACAATATCAGAAGAACCGCCGATTTTGGTGTATTTTGGAGCGTTGTCTGACAAGAATAGTTTAACATTCAAATTAAACCTGACTTTCTTCGGTCTGATGTCTGACACGGACCATAAACTTAGCATTACTCAAGTGTCTCGCTGTTTTTCATAGTTTACTACAATATAACCGAAAAACTCAGCTGGAAAAAAAAATAATAAAATGGCAAAGCTGTTTGCAAGTAGATTATTAACATGCCCTAAGGTCAATGAGATTTATGACTCGTCAAATGTTTGACACGCGTCACATTATCGTCTGTGATGGAGAGGGTGGGAACTGTAAACCAGATGCGAGGGAATTCGTTGACACCTCCTCGTCAGGTGACAGACTTTTCCAGGCTGTTGTTCTGGTAATTACAAACAACAGGTCAGGTTGGAGGTCCCACCATGGTCGATCTGCCCCATGGTCGCTGCGTCCGAAAATGCTAAGACAAAGATACGGATACAAACAGATTTGCGGGGAATTTGTTGTGCTTGGACACAAACAAAAATTCTTGAGGTGCGTAATAAATGCTATTGCTCGCCTCGTCTCACCACTTCATCTATCGATTAACAGTTGGACTAACCAGTGATAAATCGCAATAAAGATTGCGAGAGTGACGAGAAGGGCAGTGGAGATGGACACTGCTAAAATGATCACTGCAGTTTTCGCTGAAAAAACAGAGTTAGACGTTGTCAGTCTGTGAATGCTATTTCTGAATGAACTACAGTAACACACATCTGGATGCTTTCATGTGATTGTCTTCTTAATCGTTAGTGAGGGTTGTAAGATGAACAATGACATGATTTTCATCCTCAATTATTGTAATGAAAAGGGCAATTTTAAAACAAATACCGAGAGTCGGATGATACTTTTGGAATTCCGAGTTTCACATTCAGTTTAGGGTGCCAACCACTATGAAATCAATTTGAAACTACTCTTCGAGTCATGAAAATGTTTTTTGGAAGTCTTTGTCTCCATGAAACCAGCGATCCTGTTCCCTGCATCTGTGAACTATGTGTCACCAATGTGACTATACGATCACTTCAGACCCCTTCCGTAATTTATATGACAAGGGTTCCCCCAGAATGTTTTTTAGAATTCGTTAAATATAAGGAGAAGGAGTGGTGGATTGGGCCGGCCGGGCTGTTCCATCGCCTTCCCCCCCCCCCGAGCGGGGGAGGGCAAAATATGTTTTTGTGCTATTTTTGTGTTCAAAGTTCAAATTTTTTTATACCATGTGCATGTTAAAAGTTCCCGCCCCCCTCACCACGGCGGACAATAATTGCAAACAAAAATTTGCCACCCCTTCAGCAGGCTTGCCATCCCCTCCGGGCCGACCTCAATCCGCCATTGAAATTGAACTATTTAAGGACGACCCGTTGCTTTGTTTTTGTTCAAAATTCAAGCCGGTCACCGAAAGTATTAGCAAGAAAAACAACATTTTCAGTTTCCATTATCTTTTTCCACAGAAGTACTTTGGGTTTGCAAACTTCTGCATTTTTGTTTTTGTTTTCAAACTACATCACATCTCCTAATCTCATCTGAAAACAGATTCTTTAGAATGTCTATTAGATGAATTTCGTCTGATTTACTGAATTTCTGTCTTCGTTATGTAGATACTCAAACTTTAAACACTCAAAACTTAGCGTTATAGTTTATATTATGTGACGAAATAAAAATTACCTTACGAATTCGCACATTTTTCATTTTGAGATGTAACAAACTTGGGTAGCCGTGTTTTTTTTAGTTTTCTTTTTAATTAGACGCAAAAGTTTGCTTTTTGAGTGCAAATAATTTGCGCAGCTATTGAAACTGTCCAAAACGAATTAAACCTAATTTCTTTTAAAAAATGTCCCAATGAGAAAAGAGGACCTTGGGATGACATGAAATTTTGTGAAAAAGTTGAAAAGGCAAAAGTTTGCAAATTGACCCTTATTTGATAAATAATAGTGAGTAAACTTGTGAACCTATATATTCTGTGCAACAACTTTTGCGACCTGTCATGAATTTCAGACTGAAACAAAGCTCCGGGTTTTTCTAAAGTTTTTTGCAAATGGATTTTCAGTTACTTAAGCCTCTCAGACAAAGCTCGCCGGTGTATCCGCAAAGTGGCCGATTGACCGGTGGACCGTTTCTGCCGCGCCACACAGTCGAGAGTGCATGGGTCCTGACGGAATTCCCTGCCACTGAAAGATACTCTTCAGATACCTGAAATTCATGAAAGTATGGTTAAAAAACAGTTTGACAATGCCATTTCAAGGGTAAAAAGCTATCCTCGATCACAGCTGAAGCGAGGACAAAAAATATCTGGCAGACCTCCATCAACCCTGACGTGACGTTGAATTTAGAAATGTGGACATCACAGATTCTCATTCCTAAATGGAACATACAGCCGCATGATTTCCTTTTGACCGTTTAATCACTCTGTTGGAAATTTTCCAGTAACTTAGCCTTTTCTTGTGGGATCATCCTTACCCTTAGGTCCTATATAAACTGGTCGAGACAGCGGGTTGAACGTTCTGTTGAGGAACAACTGGCGGAATGTAATGCCATTTTGCATTTCCATTCCCAGAGGTGAAATGCCTCTTATAACCTAAAAAATATTGTTAATTGTTACTTACTTAGAAACGCAAACTTGTGATGTATAAAAATGAGCGAATTTTTACGTGAGCTTTTTCAAAAATTAGCATGTGCTCTGTTCGGGTCAAATTTTGCAAATTCGTTTTGATAAACTTGGATAACTTTCCGCCGTTGGCAGTAAATTTGTTATAAGCGAATAATTATACTACCGTAATACAGGAACACACGAATTGCAAACCCTTTTTAAAAATAAATATTTTTATTGTGGTGATCATAGCAAATAAAATTCATAATTTAGTCAAATAAATTTCAGAGCTTGGTATTGTAGTTCGAATAGTTTTAGAAAAAAACCCTTTGAAATGTAGATTAAATATGAAAGCGGTATAATTTTTTACCTGTCACGTAAACGTGACAGGAATGTGTTCTTAGGAACACATCATTATGGAATGACAATGCTTAAGCAATCAAACATGAAATTGTGATGACTCACCTTCAGTAAGATGGTCATAGCTTCAAATGCGGAAACAGCTGCGTCGTTCAGCTGGAAATTGCAGAAACCATGAAAATATGGAAACCGTCATGAGGAGCAGAGATTCACTTAGGGTCGTTACAGACCGGAAGCAGGACCCCTCATCTTAAAGCCAGGGGATGGAAAAAAGGGCGAAAAGCCTTTTTCAATATTGAACGCAAAATTTGGCCTCTTGTCCCTTATCATTTTGAAACAGGGGGGGGGTGGGGTTTTAACTTCCAGAGCATCGCCGGGATTTGGAAGCGTATTTAAAAAAATCAGTTTTCTTCAAATTTGTACAGTTCTTAAAGTTTTGAACCTCTCATTTGTGTTCCTTGATAGGGAGCTTATATTGGACTTCAACAATCTACAAACTTGAACGAAAAATGATGTTTTAGAAAAAATTTTGAAATCACGAAACTCCTGGAAATCAAAGCCCCAGATCCCCACAAGTTTCAAAATGATCAAGGACAAGAGGCCGAAATTTGGGTTCAATCTTAAAAAATGCTTTTGCCCCTTTGTCCACCCCTGGTCCAACCGTGAAGGGTCCTGATTCTGATTTGTAAAGACCCAAAAAGAGTCTCTGCAGTGGAGTATGTTTTGTTGACTCAAACCATTTCAATATTATTGAGCGACTTATTGTAGCGGACTTCAGATACATTGCGTATGCTTTGCAGGACTCCGCTGAGAGCTGCCCAATTTGGACTGGGATTATTCACCAGCATCAGGCTTTGAAAGGCCGAATCTGCAACCTGTAAATTTCAGCAAGTCAAAAGAGTTCCCGTGACTCAAACAATTTTAGGAAGGTTTCAGGGTGCGTCCTGCAAATACCCGATACGACCCATTTCCTATTTGCAGGTCAAGTATGCCTTCCGTAGGAACCATAGGCGAACGTGGGGCAATAAAGATCTGGAAGTTAAGATATTGACGTACATCACATCGTAGGGGAATTTAATTTACCCAGTTGTAGTATACTAACATAATCTCCCTCAGTCATTCCAAGACGCTCTGCGTTAATCTGTAATGTAGAGAAAGCTTTCGTAATTAGCGTAACTCAGCCTAAATCAAAATACCTAAAATACAATTGGTATCTGCATGCATGAAATGCGAGAATTATTTTTAAACACTAGTCGTTAAATATATTTCATTTGATATGTTAAAATTTACAAATGAAAAAGAGTTGACGAAGAATGATGTTTGCTATCATTAAAAAAAATTCTAACAACAGGTGTAAAAAAACTAGCTGAAAGAATATCGATTCTTTCTCAATGTCCAAAAGAGTATTTGTATTTGAAACTATTTTGAATATACATACCATGAAATTACGTAATCTTGGGTTTGTGGGAATTATAATTAGGATGACTGTCGAGAGAGAAATCAATGGTGTCACTCGTTCGGTAGTTAAACATTTTTCATTTGTCCTGTTACCTCGGCTCTGAGTTGCGGCATTGCGTAGAACACTGCTGTAAGCATCTAAATCGCCTTCTTTGAATTTCGGGTCAAAGTGCTGGACATTCAAATTGTACTTGTCTTTCTGGCTACCCAATACAGTGAGGAACCCTCGACACGCGGCTAAATAAAACACTCCCCCGTCGGACCCCTTCAGATTTTGATCACCGCAAATGAGACTGATTGTCGTCCAGGAAAATCGATCCAACAAAAACATGGTCGCCCGAATCAGGGTCACTTGGTCGGATGAGGGGAAGGCTATGACAGTGGGATAACGTTGTGTGTTTGCTAGAGACTGGTCAATTGCAATCCTAGCAGAAGAGAGTACCATTTAAATACATTATTCGTGTGCCAATTAGTTATGGTATTATTTTAGCCACTTACGTTGGGAGAAGAGGCACGTTCCATTCTACAAAAGATGATACCGATTATGCCGAGTTACCAGGACTGTTCGATTTATACCACTAAATAATTTGAAGATTTATTAATAAATATCACAATCGAGTTGCTAATAAAGTGATACTGGATGACGGATTTTGTCCTCATCTTCGGCGCATCTGCAAGTGTCAACAGCTTTGACATTTTATCCTACTACTAAACACGTGAAGCTGCATTTGTTCTGTCAGCCGGAAAATAAAGAAATTAGCAAAAAAATGGGATTTTTTTAGCCCGTAATCTCTAAAGACTGAGATCACCAGAACCCGAACCAGATCGCAATTTTAACCCGAAGCACTAGCGCTTGTACTCTGTAATGACTTAATTAATTCATATTTGAATGCGGTTCTCAGGAAAAAAATAAATGGTTTTACTGAAGGTCTTACCTCTTGCGAAGTCTCCTAATATCATCATTTCAAGACTGCATCCTGCGGATTACCAAACGACGTTTAAAAGTACATATATCCTAGTACAAAGTAGGATGTAAGTAATAAAAAAAGATTAAAATTAAAAAACACTTAGAAAACATAAAATATATAGTATTGTCATACCAGGACTGATGAGAACGTTCAAGTCGAAACGATGTTCATCCAAAATTTCGGATATCTGGACCGCCACAAACGGCATGATCTCCGCCGCTTCCGAGCAGCTAAATGCCCCTGGTCTATAAACAGTTTGCCTAGTGACATTTCGCAGGGCACTCGGAAATAGCCCCACCGCTCGGGAAAAGGCGACGTCGTAACCTGGACTTTGGGCAACGTAACCCATTGTAGGGCTATCCCCAATAATGACTGTAATGACATGAACTCCCTTGCAGAAACCGCTCCTCAATACGATTGAAATCAGTAATGCTTGTAGACCGATTTGTCGGACCATAATTGTCTCGGAAACAATTTAAAATTGCTGAAGAGTGAAAAATTGGATGAAATATTTGCAATGATTCTAATTGCTGTATAGGTAAGACGCAGCTTAATTGAACGTATGTGTCGGTGTGTAATTTTCAGGAGACGACTAATGTCGAGAATATCAATACATGTCTTTACCTTCCCTTCGGCGTTTGAGCTTCAATGCGCTTTCTAAAATAGGCGAACTCGTGATATGCATTTTAGTCTCAAGACAATCAGAATTTTAGTCAATATGATATACGAGATATTTAATTAAGCTTGCCGGATATACATGTGTGAAGTAACTTGAACTGCAACACCCTCTTTCTGATGCGTCGGCGGAAGTTTCTTAGACATCCTCTCGAACCCGGCGGTTTCCCAGAAATGGAGCGGACCTATGTTGTAATTTAGCTCACAATTACATGAGGGGAGAAAGAGTCATGGAATACTACGAGCAAGAGTCGAGGATTAAAGCGTTAATTTTTGGCAAAACAAACTAGAACAAACCTTGTCTACTATATTTACTAAGCCTGCGAAAATATGTGGCTTAAATAAGGAAAAAGTATGATCAAACAGTCTGTCAAACATCAAATCGGAAAATGTTTCGTTCACCATACTAGAAGATGAAGGAAAAAATTTCTACAGTAATACCATTATTAACGTATAAGATGAGGGAGTTTACTGACAAGGGAGCAATTACCAATGCCAGTATCAGATGGCGGCCGAACCTTTTTTCCTAAAAACATGTTTCCTTTAGATAATTTTAGAAAATATTACTTACCCGGAACAAGGCCTTGTTCAAATGGGAAACATTTATAAAGTTGGACAATCAGTGGAAGATACCAGTATAGCAACAATAAACACGTATTTCTAGAATGTATTTCCTCTACTTTTTTAAACCTAATTAACTCAAAATTTAATTCACTGACACCAGCCAAAGTTTTTTTCTTGAAAACGAGGGGGGGGGGGGTTTGGCTGTTATTTTGAAAAGCATCCCGGTGGATGCATGGTCGATCGACTGTAAAATCCCGGTTCTGTTAGTGCCTATAACTCCGCCCCTCATTTTCGAAATTAATTTACTGATGGGTTTTAAAAGCCATTCTCTGGGATATCAAAAATAGATTCAGTCAACAGGATGCATCGACGGAGAATTAAGTTTATTTTTTTTATTATTCCATAATCCAAGTAATTAAAATTTAGTTTTCAGTCCAAAAAATATCTTGCTGCTTAGGGAAAAGAACTTCTTGTTTATGGAGAAGGATTTGTCATTTAAGAAAAAATAAAAATTGTTTAGGAAAAGGGAACTGTATTTTGAGCCTTTATGCAAAGTAATAGAGAGGTTTCGCAAACCGACATATCTCAATTTAACGTAATATGAGACGTATGTTATGTATGTTCCCTGTGTATTCGAAATGTTTCTTTTCGCATACTGATTTAACCAAGCAACTTAATGTAAATCTCCAACCTCAACTAAAATTACTTTGTTCATCGTCTTTTTAGTTTATTTAGATTACTCTGACAATTTTGTTTCTTCGGAGAAAATTGTCAATGACGATTATGGTGCAGCGTGTACGGTGAGGGCCCCAAAACGCCGGATAGAGAAAACGCATTGGGCTTAGCGTTGATTGATTAATTTTGCCGAACCAAAAGGACTGAGACAACTTTGCCAATTCCATGAAGATTTCCATCTTTTTTTATTCACCACGGCAAAAACATAAACAGTTCTTCATAAATCTAGAACTTGCTTGCGTAGAGTACAGCAAAATGACCCAACCTAACCAAACCAAAAAACCAAAACCAAAAAAGCCAGGGGAGCACAGTGAGGCATTAATTGGAAAGAACGATAGCGCGCGTAGCCAAAAAGTTATGTTCATGTTTATTTGAACCCTTATGTTGACAGACGATATCCTCCAATGACTGACACAGCATTGTAGAACTATTCTGTTAACCTTCCAATCTGCGAACTTCGTTGATGCACTCTAGGTCCATCCGACCATGGATCCATGCATGCGCGCTCATTAGCGCAAACGTTTGACACAACTAAACTGGTTGGTGTCTGGCTCCCTCATTGATCATAAAAAAACATGCTAGAAATGGGCCATTTGGCATTCAAAAAGTGGGAGAGACAACTCTGATGCCTCGAGTTGCAAGGACTGATTCATCTTAACAGACTTGGCATTGTGAGCAGAGAGTTGATCAGACTGGAGTCACCACCAGGAAGTGCCGTAGCTAATGGTACGAATCCTGCAACAGGGCAAATATTACTGTTGATACACCGTATTGCATAACGGAGACTATAAATATTTCGGAATCTTTTATTCACTAACCAGTGGCCGATGATCACGCCGATGAGCAAAATAATTAGAAGAGTCCAAAGGCAATCGTAACTGCCAAAATAATTACCTCCGGTCTTCTTTAAAATTAAAATTAAAAAATAATACAAAACATAGCTGAAAGGTTCCGATCTCACAAATAAGCCCTGAAATCGCGAGTGGGGGGAACGCTGTTAGCTTACTAAAGGCACATAGACAAAGGTCGCCCGTGCAGCAAGTTAAGTGGCTGTGCACCATTCCGCCACAGGATCATGAGGATTGGTGTCAATGTTGCTCAATCGATTGATATTCTGCAGCAACCTGTGGCAAGAACAATTGTGAGCGTCTTCGGTTCTTTTAACCCATTAACGTCCGGTATCAGAACGGTTTTAGTTTCAAAAGCAGTTTTTCCTTGCATCCTTCCAGTCAATTAGGAAAAATATTAATTTTCAATTTTGTTGTACGACTTTGCAAAACGGGAAATATTTAGCCTCTAAATTTAGTCGTAACTGTTTGAGACTCGTGAGTGGGCACTTTGTCGGACCGCGCCCCTTTCGTGTATCTCTCCCACTCACTTGTCCGCTAACCTTCGCATTGCTCTAACTGTCCGGCGAGCCTATAAATAGTGCTACCTACCATTAAGTCTTTATGCTTCTCTCCTTTACGTTGTCCTTTTCATTCTTCGTGATTTTATTGAAAATTCTTTTTATCATGCCTTACACCGCGGAAAAACTAAGGTCGCTATTCTTCCCTGAACCAAATTTTTTTCTCTCGAAGAAATGAGCGAACCGACAATCGGTCTGAAAAGCGACCTCATTAGATGCATCCTCGCCGATCAGGTTGAAAACCCGGACGTGACTCTACATGGACGGTCCATGTTTTACCAACGAAATACGCGAGGGAATTGCCACGTTAAAACGAATCAATAAACCAAAAAAACGGTAATGGTGAAAAGAAAGTTTCTGCGCTCAATATTTCCTTGAACGATTTTTTCGTTCAATACATTATATTGTTACGTTTGAATGCCTCTGAAGAAAACGCGAAAGTCCGTTTAGAGTACACCGAATACCTAAAATTCCTCTCATACGAACGGCATATGACATGATTGAAAGTCTGTTTTAAAAAAATTATGAGCGTCGAAATTTTAAAATCTCAAATATTATTCGGAACCAATAAGGTATTGTGAATAGGAAATACAAGCTTCAGTGACGTTGGCCCACAACTGGCCAATGGGCAAACGCAATAGCAAAGCTCACTTGTAAAAACGTAACAATCAGTCGATCGATCATGCGTTGTGATAAAAAAGGTCTCCGAAGCGCTGCCTTCAATTATTTTGAAAATTAGCAACCCCCTCTTGAATTTTTTAACTGTTTAAAAGTAACTTTTGGAGACTTAACTCCATCTATTAAAACCGTCTGGAGATACTTCTGTATATTATGATCTGGAAGAATTGATTTGGAAGATCCCTTTTACATTGATCTGGAAGATCACTTTTACATCACCAAATGTTGATGGTGAAGCTGGTAAAAAGATCAGGCAAACAGCGTTGCAAGACTGGACCTCGCGGGCTGTTTTTGCTGCAAGACAACGCCTCCTATTACACCTCTGTACCAACAACAATATTCCTAAAAAAGAAGAAACTTGCCACTTTCCCTCACGCACCCTAAGGTTCCACTGCTGCACCGTGCGACTTTTTTCTTATTCCTAAATTAAAGGAAATTCTGAAGAGCAGAATTGTTTCGAATCAGAAAGAGTTGAATGGGGCAGTTGCGTTTGCGCTGAACCAGCTCTCCATGAATGGCTTCTTTTGTTTAAGTTCCAGCAATGGCTGGTCCGGTTGAAGAGGTGCATTGAATGCAACGAAAATTATATTAAGAGATTCGAGGGAAATATTGTCTAGAGGTTGTAAATAAAAAAATGTTAAAATGGACTTTCAATCATTTCAGCATGCTCCTTGTACAAACACCTCAATTACTTTGATGACGCAGTTCTCAAATTCGATGACGAGTTTCGCGAAGAAATTAAGCACACATAAGGTTCTCTTACAGACAATGACGCCCGCCGCAGGCACCCTCGAGAACAACAAAACTTACAACAAATGGCAGACTGGAGGCTGTCGTGGATCCTGCTACTACGCCCATCGATGTGCCACTTGCAATGGAAACCACCACGGTACCTCTTCAACCAGAGACAGCGAGGAAGGCGTTATGTTTCGTCATACGTGCAATATTCGGGGCACGGACATTTACACGTATTTTTATTGACGTTCTGAAAACATTAAGCCAGCCAGAACATGAAACCTTGAGTCACATATACCTTAAAACGGGAGCTACGTTGGTGGATTACGTTTGTCTCAAATCTAAATGGTCTCTGGCCTTGTATTTCTGGGCGTTTTCCGCAAACAAGTCATCTTTAAAAACGATGCCTGCTTAGCAAGGTACGGGGTCTGAGCAGTCTTTGTAACCGCAAAACGAGTTCTCATTCAATCGCAAGCCAAACAGAAGCCCAATACAGAAAAAAACGGGATCGATCTGGCTGTCTTGCAAAAAATCTCTGACGTATTAGATTAAGTGAATGAAATTGAACGTGTTTGTTTTTGGTGTGCATGTCTGGTTCGCTTCTACAACATGTTAAGACGTTCTAGCATTTTCTACGCTGAAAAAATACAAACGCTATCCGCCGGTGCAATATGATCACTTCCGGTAATATTGTCAACTTATGTATAACGCAAATCAAACAACACCTTACAAAGGTGTCACGTTCAGTCTGCCTCTTCCACGTCTCCAGGACATCACCTCCTGCCCGAGTACCTGCTGAAAGAAACTTCACATGCCCCTTTCGATACTCCGCTGTTTTCAATCACCCACAACACAAAACATCAGCTATACAGAGCACAAGCCTTTTCAACGACCCTCAAAGAGCTGCTCGCCCTCGCCGGATACGCCTCAAGATTTCTCCATTCACTCCTTCCGTCGAGGCGCGACAATATTCGCTTCTATTGTCGGCATTTTCGACGACCTTATAAAAGCACAAGGAACCTGGCGGAGCACCTGTGACCAACGCGTCATCAACCGCGACGCTGAGCTACGTGAACAGTTTGCTGTTCTGCTGAAGAATGCAGTCACCGCCTCCCTCTCATGTTCTTTTGGGTTTTGGGTTTTTGGGGTTATATGGCCGTCACAACGGCCGAAGTTCGCCTTCGGTATTGACAATGCCAATAAGGATGGGGCTTCTGTTTGGGAGTCCCGAACAGAAGGATAAAGAGTTCACTCCCCTGAACATTAGCTTGCGTCCGCCGGAAAGTTGTTTGTGTTTTCATAGCTGACCTTTTTCCAGGGCCTTGCCCCACCCCCTGGCGGTGATACTCTTCCTCCACATGCCGTCAAGACTAACAGACTAACTGATTTAGATATTTATCATTTTGTTGTTTCATTACATCCATCCGCGACAAACAAGTGCTAAACGCCCGATACAGCTATTAGTATAAAGTTTGAAATTCGTGCGAGAGTTAGGAACGTTGAACACTTTGAAAGGTGCCCAGATTGGAGTGGGTAACGGCCGAGATCAGGCGCATTTCTTCGAGGAGCCACCAGACCGATCCCTTCGTACGCTGGTGAAAGAACCTGTCGGCAGAAGTTGCGAGTCGTAATATTGTAATTCGTACTCAGTCTAACAACGCTTGTTCAGTTATCATTACCAGAAAATTCCAGCTCCAAATATGAAACTGACGAGAACAGTAAGAATAGGAGCGACTGTTGTGACAACTGATTTTTCTGAAATAGCAAAACAGCTGATAATGTAACACTCCTTTTCCTCAAAAAAGGACACATCATAACCTTACCTAAGCTGCCGATACAGCGGTCACCACGGAATCCGCAAACGGGTCGGTTTAATGGGGGACCGTTTCGACTACGCCAGATTACATTCTGCCGTGACGTTTGCCGAAGCGTATCGGAAATTAATTTGTATTCCCATACAACCTAATCGAAACCAGCAATATTATTGGGATAGTCTATGCAAAAACAAAATAATGCGAGCTCTTGTAGTCGAATAATGCTTGGAATCATGAGGCAGGCAATGATCCGGTCGGCGCAACGGTCAATCCACCGCCGCTTCAAATTTTAAGGGATTTTGCTTACTTCCATATCTCCATTCGTGACATTCATTTTGTATAAATCCACATCACAAACTCGCATTCCTGAATTAAGTACAGAAAAGTTTTATGTTTATAGCAGAATGAGAGCTCGTTGAATCTGCTGTTCAGGTACTTCATCAGATTATGGGTTTTACCTTTCGGTCCGATGAAAAACGATCGCGATTCGAGTTCGAAGGTTCGATTCAAAAAGTGTTTACGAAAGTCCGTGCCAGTCATAGCTTTCAATTGTCTCGATGAAAACTGAGATAAAACCTGCAGAAAAAAAAAGATTTTAAAACGCGAAAATCAAGCCTTCAAAGCTTTAAGTTCCTATTGTGATTTCAATCACTCATCAGACATATTTTCTTGAATGCTTTTTCATGCGAATCCTCACCTCGGTAACACTGCTCATCACTTCGACCGCGGAAACCGTCAAACCGTTGACCTGTCAAGTGAGAAAGCACAATTGTTGAATTTAAGTTCAGTTTCAAAAACAGCAAATAATAAGAATAAATAATATTATAAAAATATATTATATATATTTAAAATCTTCTGTTCATTCGTTTTAGGGGGACGTGGAACTTGCTGCTCGGAGATTTACGGTTTTGCGGAAATAAGAATGGCAAGAAGGAGTATCGAAATATTACCCTATTTTATAAACTCTAGAAAAAAAATTATTGTGCGGTCAATCAAACATGAAGAGAAAAAAATTCATAAGGACTGGGAAAACTTTTCCAGACTTAATAATCGCATTTTGTTTGTCACCTTTCATGAAAAAAACAAATGCCATTAAAAAAAACATGTTATTAGAAGGGAAAATTCAGAGTTACTGATTACGGGACTGACTATCTGAATTTTAATTGGTCAATAATTAAAACAATATTAAAGGGCGGTGAAATCTTTCGTCTGTTTTCCAGATTACTGATAACACAATCTTATGAGATCAGAAAGGGCTTTTAATTCTGAAGTGGCCGATAGAGCACTTAAATTTTACGCTTTCAACAAGAGCTATTTAATTGGCGTAAAAGAAGAAGCAAAAAATCTTGATTGTGTGATTTCAGCTCCCCAAACAGCCACTTACAGAATCTTCCATTGTGAGCGTGCGATTGTAGACAAGCTTTGACTGATTGCTAATCTCATCCATTAATGCTGTAATCATTTTCCATCGAGGGAGAGGGTTGCTGACGGTTATGAGGCTTTGAAAAGCGGTGAAAGCTTGCTGGAAAAATAAAATTAATTTGTTAGATTTTTAACATAACGCCTAAAATTTGGTTGTTATTGTCTTCTCAAGCGTACATTGTCCGACGTGACATTGAATCTCCACTGCAATGCCCCTTCTACGAAGACAGCGGGTGAGCGTGGTGCAATGAAAATCTAAGGACGCACGTATACAGTTAAAATTTTGTAAGTTGAACGTGTAACCCAATGAAGCTCTATTTTTCTTTCTATGTGATTGAGACAGTCTGGCACTAACATAATCTCCGCTGGTCATATTGAGCCTGTCTGCTGTGACCTATGAGGAAAAAAATTCATTTGAATGGTACAACCAGTTCCCCTCTAAATTTTAAGTAATAATTAAATTTGATAATTCAATACATAACAGTAATAATTGTAATAATCAAACAATAATTTTGATAGTTCTATTAATTTTATTAATTAAATAATTTATTTAAAATAATAAATGAAACTTTTAGTGTCATAAATATATCTTGAACGCGCTATTCGTACCATGATGTCCCGCAATCTGCGTGAGGTCGATACGAGCAGCAATATAACTGCAAAGCCAATGAATTGTAGTAATCGACTGGGACAAATCAGTCACAAGTTAACATTACCTCGGCTCTGGATTCCCATTGTTTGTAGCATATTTTCATAACCTTCGTTGTCTGCGATTCTTGCATCAAAATGCAAAACGTTTAGGGCGTCAATGAGGGAGCTCATTTTGAGGGCATTAATGAAGCCACTGCATGTGGTGGCATAAAACAGCGTGTTATCCGCTCCGCTAGGATTCACGTCTCCGCACAGCAGACTGACGGTCGACCATGAATATCGTTCGAATAAGGCCAGCGTTGCTCGTACCAAACTTGATTGGTCAGACGATGGAAAGGTCACAACCGTGGGGAACCGTTGGGTGTCCGTCAGCGACAAATCTATCGCTATACTAAAAATGATTGTTTATATTTATTCAAAATAAAAGGCCTACAGCGTTTAAGTTTCAGTTACTCACACTGCCATCAAGGGAACGTCCCATTCTGTGAATGAAACGCGAACCAATTATTCAAATCATGCCACTAAGAGAGACACTTCTTTATTCAATGGCTGCCCTTTTCTAAATACCTCTCGCAAAATCGCCTAAAGCGATGACCTCGAGACTGCATCCTAAATTTGAAACAATTCATGGGGTCATACTCACACGTCAGTAAGGTAAGGAGCAACACGAGATGGCGCAAAGAAAATATTGCTCGATAAATACGTTTTTTTATTCAGCTGAAACTCAAGTACGAAGGATTTTCAGTTTAGTCTGTTTGTAATTAAGATTTTAAATTTTTAGTTCAAATGAAACCAGATAAATATTTTAAATAATTTAATTTTTTTTCTCAGGTAAAACCTTAAATTAATATGTAAAGAAAAGAAAATAATGCTTATTATTAGTAAACGACATTCTAGCTCAGCTTCGGTTTAGTTTTTTGTTTAGTTTTACCATTCCAATATATGATCAATGCGCAAATAAAAAAATATATTTCAAAATGAATTTTCAACAATTTGTGGAAGGGTTTGGAAGCAGTCCCTCAAAACCTTTGAAACCTCACAATCCACAAAGTTAATTGGTGGAGGATCCGAATCCCATGCAAGCTCAAATATTTGTGCTTTGAAATGGCGTTCAAGTTCAGCCAACAACTTTCACAGCTCACCTGGACTTATGAGAACTGTAAAGTCCCGTGGATTATCACGTATCAGCTGGTCCACCTCCATCGCTAATATCGGCATCAATGCAGCGGCCTCAGGACATGAGTAGGTACCGGGTTTGTAAACGGATAATCGTCTGACTTGGCTCAAAGTGCTCGGGAACGTCCGCAATGCTCGAGCCAAGGCCACGTCGTAAGCTGGACTCTGAATAAAGTAGCCGTAGACGGGGTTGTCCCCAACAATGACTGTTACAATAGACACACCTCGACGGTCATACCCGAAGATGCTGGAAATAGCCAGGTGTAGCCAGACCACACAATTCAAGAGCCTGTACATTACACAAGATGTGGCATATTTTGTATTAGAACCTTTAACAAAATAGGAACTCAATTCCTCAATTTAAGCAAAGATCCTGCGCCGTGTGATAATGTGTCGGCGCGCTTATATCGTTTCAGATACACTTGATCCGCACGTAAAGTGTTGCGATGCTATATTAGGGACGGCATCATGAAGCGTACTTTTATATCAAATCAAGCATTAGTGGGTGTTACGTGTGATCACATGATTGACATGATTGGGTTGTTTCGTATGACCATGCAGTCTTTGCTACACGTGCTCCCATCTGGCTGACAAGCTCTCTCCTAATCGTGGTTTTACACCTACCGCCTTTTGGGTGTAGTAGCGGATTGATAATTGGGCTATCCGTTGCCCCCCCCCCCCGAGCGAGGAGATAAAAATAATTCAGACTTTTTACTTTTCTACGTTTTGAAGCCTGCCTCCACCCCGAGCGAGGGGCAGACATATTTTGGCTTTTGCCGTGCGTCTTAAAGTTTGCGAGGGGTGAGCTAGTACTACAAACACACCCCCTCTCGCCCCGCCCCTTTTCTGTTTACGGTTCCAAAAAGAATTTAAAAAGTTGATAGATTTCGAAAGCCCATCTGTTCCTCGGTCTCTAAGTGTAAAACTTTACGTTTGGATATTGTTCAAGCAGATAATGTGATCAAACTTCCAGGGGGAAAAGGAAAAGGGGCAAATGGGTTTTTTTTGCTCAAGATTTATACGGGCATTGTCTAATAATCGGAGCTAATTTTGTGTGTGATGAGAAAACATAGAGGATTTGAGGAGAAATCAAGTTTTACTTTATTGTGTTAGGGCACAACAAACGGCGTCAAATATTGGAAAACGGGGTACAAACAGGGTGGGAAGCGGTGGAGAACTTCTAGCCTGCCAAATCTAAATTTTTTTTCTGATCCAAGCCGACCTCAATTCGCCACTGTTTGTGCGTATGTAAGTACACATTACACCTACCTTTAAAGGTAGATTTAATGCTGAAGGCTTTATGCCGAACGGGGAAAGCTTTCTCTGCTGGCTGTAAATTGCAAGCACATCCAGTACATCGGTACATCGGTACAAGGGTGACATCGACATTTATCGCAAACGTAATGATACTTTGCTTGTTATCGCAAATTTGGGGCTCTCAATCGATTGAGTTCAAAATTCGCACAGAAATTGTAGTCGTTCGAACATATTGAATTATGATGCTGACAGAAGGACATGTTATTTTTGGGATCGGGTTGTGAGGAGAAATTTTAAAGTACCGGAAACAATAGATTTTCATTTTCACCATTAAAACGGCAACTTCAAATTAGCTCAGTTTGATATATTTAACATCACTCGATTCAAAAATTCAATTTTTCACCATTTCGCATCGACACAGTTTTTTAGAAAACTGGTAATTGAAAGCAACCAACCAACCATTTGAGTGTATTGGATAACGCTCCGCCCTCTGATTTCATTGAATGTCGATGCTGCTCAAATTCAAATCAAATTCTAGATCGCATTGTGTTAAGAAATTATGTTTGAACTTTTAGAGAAGTTACTGTTTCTGTGGTGAGAAGAGGTTTCTGTTGTTTCCGGCATTTGGATATTTGTCCCGGGCAAACCAGATACCGCAAACCGATTTGCCTTTCTGCAAAAATCTTCCCACTTGTCAGAAATATCAGCGTGGGTCTCTCGGTTGTGTTGGGTCAACGTGCTCGAAGTATTTTCCGCATAACTGCATACCACAAAAGTGAAGACGCGTATTCCCGATGATTCATGTAGGTACTGCGTGTATTATTCGACCGGTGCATTTTGTGCCTTAGCGTGGCTTTATCTCCTTCGACAAAGCTCAGTTCATATTTTTGTGTCTCTTCATATGGGCTGCCATTGATTTTTTGTAGCTGCTCGTGTATGTGCAGTAAGGATAGGAAAATAGTTCACTCTTTGCAACAAAAACTGAGTCATCCAACGGAATTTATACGTTGCATATGTAAAGCTTCTTTTACCTTTAGTTCCGAAGTGGGTCAAACGTTCTAACTAGTGTGGATTAGGTGCATCCGGAATAGGCACAGCGCTGTAACTTGGCTGCTAGTTCAGTTTCTGCTAATCATAAACAATTATGATGTAGTCTTGGCACAAAACCATTTTTTTACACAATGGCAGTGAGCATTAGTAGGAGATAGGTCCAGAACTGCTGGGTGACTCGTACATTGGCGCTGCATTTACGAGAATTAATTCACTTAACCTTTCTGCCCACCCTATCTATGTATTTGGCTTTGCCTGCTAGTCTGTCTCTCTGTCTGTTAGCTGGCCTATCTGCTTGATGGGCTGTGTGCCTGTTTGTGTTTTTTGTTTGTCTGAATATCTACTTGACTATCTGTTGGTCTATCCTGTCAGTCTGTCTACCCACGTGTCTGTCTTAGGGCCTACTCTCTTACTCGATTCCAAAGCAGATATGTTTTTAACCCACCTTTTTACAGTTTCGTTTGTCCCCCGCCCCAAACAATTGTCAATGAGGGCTCGTACCTGTGGCATGTCTGGTCAATACTTGCTTCTTTAGTTGACGAAGACGTTGAGCGGTATAGTCGTAATCCGTCCGCGAGCACTTCAACGTTCTCTCGTCTTACAGTCCGATTCACTTGTCGCGCACATTCAGTTTGCAACCTTCATCACATACATGTACCTGTATGCTTTAGCATGTGGATCCGCAAGAACCTCTATCCGTTAGGTCGCATAGGAGCAATTAGGTGCTTGTTAAGCATAGGACACCGGAAACAAACCAATAAAATCCCGTGGGGACAATTCAGGGAACCGACGTAACATCAATTATACTCACCCGAATGGATTTTAAGGTGTTCCTTGGAGTGACCTGTTGTTCCGGCACAATAGGAGCATCTCTTCAACCTGCATGCGTGGGGCTTCTTTTTTGAATTGCAATTAATATGGAACCACCGGCTCCAGAGGTTAATCACGCCTAATAGGGTGTTAGTGAAGTTTCACGTTCTACCTAATTGGATTTTCTTGAAATGCTACCTAAATGGATCTGCAACCTGATATTGTGAGCTATTGAATCATCAGCCAAAATGAAAACATTTTCGGCAGGTCAATCTCCCGACTTTGGTAGGCAGACTTATACGGTAAAAAACTCAAAAAACACGACTAGAAAATGAAAAACCAAAACTCGACACGAAATTTCGTATCGAGGATACAGAGTATGCAGTGGCGGATTGACAAATGGGTCAACATGGCTTTGCACCCCGGGCGGAACGGGATTTTTAATGCTTTTTTTGTGTTAACGCTAACCCCTCCATCTCCTCCGAGCCGACCTCCATCCGCCACTGACCCTTTGTATATTTGGGGTGCAGTCGTGATCACACCCTTCCTCCACATCCCGTCGAAACAAACAAATGAGACGAGGTCTGCTGTTGTCACAATGAACGATTACCATATAATAATTTACTCTCTGCTGTCTCGGCCTACGCGTACGTACCGGATGACCGAGAGACGATTGATTTGGAAATTTGCCATGTTGTTGTTTCATTACATCCATCCGCGACAAACAAGTGCTAAACGCCGGCACGGCTATTATTGAAAAATTGAAATTTGTGCGACAGTTAAGAACGTTTAACACTTAGAAAGGTGCCCAGACTAAAGTGGTTAATGGCCGCAACCAGGCGCATTGCTTCTAGGAGCCACCAGGCCAATCCGTTCATACGCTAGTGAGAGAACCTATCGGCCGAAGTTGCGAGTTGTTTTACTGTAATTCCTACTCATTTTAACAACGCCTCTTCAATTACCATTACCAAAAAAGTCCACCTTCAAATATGAAGCTGACAAGAACAATAAGAACAGCAGCGACTGTTGCGACAACTGATTTTTCTGAAATAGCGTAACAGCTGATAAGGTAACATTCCGTTTCCTCAAAAAAAGCCCATCAGAAACTCATATAAGCAGCCGATGCAGCGGTCACCGCGAAATCCGCAAACGGGTGGGTTAACTGGGGGACGGTTTCGACAGCGCCATTTGCTTCTACAATTGATAAAGAATGATAGTTGCTATCTCTTGGAAATGTTTGTCTAACAACAGGTTGATAAAAAAAATAAAACTGAAAGAATACCGATTAATAACGAATGACCAAAAGAGTATTATTATTAGGAGGCTATTTTCAATATGCATACCATGAAGTCACGTAATTTTGGGTTTGTGAAAATATAGAGTGCGATAACTTTTGAGAGAGAGAGATCAGAGGGAAATCATTAATCACTCGTTTGGTATGAGGTAAGGGCACTGGAATGGGCTACTTCACTTTCCCGCACACGAGAATGGGTCAACCTCGATTCAGAACTTTCACATAGGTTTTTGCTATCATCAAGAAACGACAGAAAATAATCGATGACTCGATGAAACGTGTATCGGATATGAAAAAAATGTGTAGAAACATGTTTAAAAACCAAATGATTAGACGGTTGGAAAAAGCTCACTATAGAGGACGCTGATTATGCAGTAACTCATCTGTTTTCCAATAATTTGCGACAGAGCCGCCCGGTGGCCCATTCCAGGATACGGAAATTTAAGTGGCCCTTCCCTCATAGTTGACGCTTTTTCATTTGTACTGTTACCTCGGCTCTGGGTTGCGGCATTGCGTAGAACACTGCTGTAAGCATTTAAATCGCCTTCTTTGACTTTCAGGTCAAAGTGCTGGACATTCAAAATGTACTTGCATTTCTGGCCACCCAAGACACTGGAGTACACTCGACACGCGATTAAATAATACACTTCCCCTCGGAGACCTTCAGATTTTATTCCTCGCAAATGAGGTTTACTGTCGTCCAGGAAAAACGATCCAACAGAAACATGATCACCCGGATCAGGGTTATTTGATCAGATGAGGGAAAGGCCACGATGGTGGGATAACTTTTTGCGTTTGTCAGAGACTGGTCAATCGCAATCCTAGCAGGAAAAAGTACATTTTACGAAAATATCTAGTATTTCAATCCCCCTTTCGTGCACCAGTTAATTACGGTGTTGTTTTAGGCACTTACGTTGCGAGAAGAGACACATTCTATTCTATGAAAGATGATACCAATTATGTCGAGATTATTCAGTGTGTACCACTAGTGAATTTACTAGACCGTTGTCGAATTTATGTACTCTGTTTCGAGACCTTCAGAAAATTGATGTACCTAAAGTAACACTTGTACTAACTAGGAATGGTGAACAAAACTAAACAAATTGGTTCCCCCTCGATTCTTTAGGGGTCCCAGGATCGAGGGGGGACCAAATTTGTAAGGCTTTTTCTATGTTGAAGCTTGCTCCCTCGCCGGACAGGGGGAGGGAATTTTGCATTCTTTTTTATGTTTTGTATGTTTTTTTGCCTCCCCCCCCCCCC
>LRSR01014157.1:0-11381 GCA_001579985.1 Hypsibius dujardini
GGGTAGTGTTAAACAATTCTTAATTTAACGTTCTTCAAGAAACCATTCTTTTTACAGTGGAAATAAATATTACACGTACCCATGACTTTTAAAATTCGGTAAACTGAAATAAATAAAGTTGCCGAAGTAAATTCTTTTTCAATAAATATTAGAAATATTCAAGTATTTATTTATATCGGTGAACACCGACGCTGTTCAAGCTTAGCAGTGGTGCTGTACCACAGAAATATGAAGGATGACTTGGCAGGCAGGTAAATCAAACAATTAATCGTTGAAATGAATGGACAATAGGCATTACCGGAACTTGCAAATTGTTTCCTGCCGAGACCAAAACCTCTTAGCGAATGAAACATTTTTCCAAAATCCAGTTATTCGATCCACTTTATCTAAAACAAATGTCACGGAGATCGGGTTTTACCTACCGTTCCGACCCCTTGTATGCCTGGCGGTATGTGTTTTTATTTAATTCATCCGGTAACTTGAAAGGCTCTTTACAGGTCCTGGCGCTGCTTCGCTTACAGAAATATTTAAAATAACACAAAACTATCACACCTTCGACCGGCTAGACTCCGTCAAGACTTCGGAAATTTCTTCTGGCAACCTTGACACTGGCATACCAGCTGTGGACTTGTCCGCCCCGTTCAGGCCAACGCCAAAGTCAACTTTCAACGGAGTGATCTCTTGCAGTCCATTGCCGCGATCGCGGTCTTTTTGCGAGGGTGTGAGCCGTTGGTCACCCTTGTGATTCAGGAAAACGACCAACGCGCAGGCCAGGCAACACAGCGCCGCCATGCAGATCAGATAAATGGAGAATATATCCCAAGGCACACGAACTCTGCTGTCGTTCATATTAAGGATCGCGCCTGCGCCAGCTGTTTCCGCGCCGGTCCCGACGAACTGCAAGAACTTCCCAATTCCCGTGGCCAGGCCGACCGCATCCGGCGGCACAATCAGCGGAATAGATGACCACACCGTGGGTCCGTACGAAGTGTAACCGATCCCGATCAGGAGGACGAATATGCCCGGTGGAGCTTGGGGGATCAGATAGAGCAGCAGAAAACCGATGAAAAGGAAGCCCGACGTTCCGGCTATCCAGTACTGGCGGTAACCGAAGCGATCGGTCAGCCAGCCCGATAAGGGCGCGAGAAGACCGATGTCGTAGATGAAGCCGGTTACGATGCTGGCTCTTGTTTCCGAAAAGCCGTATCTCATCTGTAAATTTCAGCGCGTTAGACACAAAGATTCTAAAATAGATCGCTCAGACACCGATCAAGTCAAGCCACAGGCGCCGGTTCCCGACCGAATCCCAGAAGCAAATAACGAGGCGTAAAGATAAAGGTACAACTGTATGATTGTATCCTTATCTAACTGTCATGATTTACTTGTCTACTTAGACAGACTCGAATATACATACAGGTAAGATACAGATAGACACAGACACAGACACAGACACAGATACGGACACAGACACAGACACAGACACAGATACGGACACAGACACAGACACAGACACAGACACAGATACGGACACAGACACAGACACAGACACAAGCCAGACACAGACACAGACGCAGACACAGACACAAGACACAGACACAGACACAGACACAGACACAGGCACAGACACAAAGCCAGACACAGACACAGACAAACATAAACAGAGGCACAGCTACGGATACAGCGGCAGACAGAATCGCACAGACATAGACACAAAGCCAGATACGGACTCTGACAAGTCTCTGTAATTTACCGCAAGAAAATTCGGTCCATTAGCGACAAACGTAAGGGTGGTCCCATAGTAAAGCAGCACCGTCAGTACAACACACCAAAATGTTCCATCAAGCTGCCTGATGAACCGCCAAATCGTACTAAAGTTGCCAGAAGTAGGAGCCGTACTGGCCATAGCTGAGCCACGCTGGTCCAGATACACGAGAGCCACATTGCTTCCCGCTGCAAACAGGTTTGCAACAAAGCCCAGCCAAAGGCAAGTCCGTAGGCCAAGACGATCCACCACACTTCCAATTAATAAAAAACTGGTGGCACTACCCAGACGACCCAAAAATATTTGGATCGAAAAAGCCAGCGCAAGCTCTCGATAGAGAAACCATCCGGCCTTCATCCTGTGTGTGATGACAGTTCCCGAACCTGCTCCCAGACCAACCATCAAACGACCAACCATTAGCACAGCAAATGCAGTGGTTGTGTCAGCGGAATAAGTAGCTAGTACAAAGATCAACCTGAAGAAAACAATTTTTGAAAATCATTCCGTTAGGAGGAGACAATGAAACCAGACAGAAAAGCATGCTAACAAACTAATAAGCAGACACACAACACACAGAAACCCTACACGACAGACAGACAGACAGACAGACAGACAGACAAACAGACAGACAGCCAAACAGACAGACAAACAGACAGACAGACAAACAGACAAACAGACAGACAAGCAGCCATACGCGGATTTTATAAAGGTACCGGCTGTAGTTATACTTACGTGCCGAAGAATAAAAGACCAGCAGAACACAACAGGGCCAGTTTCGATCCATAGCGGTCTATGATAAGGCCTGCACATATAGCAGCAAGCGCAGCAGCCCAATTACTTCCCGAGAAAATCCAATTAAACTCATTCAAGTCTAAGTTAAGGCAGACATCTGTGCCGTTTGTGCAAGGCTCTGCTGTGCCGGTGAGACGTTGAACCAAAATACTGGGTTCTTCATTGAAAAAATCCGAAGTGAAGGTTTGAATGCTGCAGAAAATCAGAATCCACCAGCGAGTGTCCATTATAAAGAAATGAGATCTGTGAGCTTTGTGAGGTCTCCAGATAATGACTGCGCATTGTTTCAAACCGCCCAGTCAGCGCGGTTTCCGGTTAACAGGATTGGTGGTACCAGTATTGCAAGCAGAGATGAAATTTTGCGGTACCTGCACAACGCAAAAAATGCCACAATTTTACGTACAAAGATCTGTCTAAAACAACTTTTCCGATATTTGCACAATGAGAGCGCTACTCGAGTAGTGTCGCTTGCGGCGGTTACTTCAATGAATGTCCGTTTTTCAAGTTCTGCCCCGAGGTTCTTCTAACATGGTTCGAGCCCGATGCGCAGTGCGAGTAATTATTATTTGTCTGAGGCAGATTACAACAGAGTACCGAAAGGAATCGACTTTGAAGTCACTGTCTGGACACAACTAACTGACAATTAAAGTGCAGGACCGAAACGGTTCTCCGTGCACAAAAGTGCTTAGTGAAATTATGAATTTGCAAATACGTTAATACTGTACATAAATAAATAAAATTTAGTGATACTATGTACTTAAATAAGGTATTAATGAGTAAATTATTTTGTAGCAAATTTATTTAAAAAAATATATAGAGAAAGAAAAAAAAGAGGGCTGTAACTGGCGGTCAAAATGGCGCATTCACATGATCACACGTGCAGTCGCCGGCGTCGGCGACGGTTCATCCCGTTTATTGGAATCCTCATGGCTCGGAATCCCCTTCCGCTCGGCCAGATTCGGGCAGCATTTCTTCAAGGTCCCCAAAGAATAGACCTCCATGTTGTCCTTGGGACTGGCGAAGCTGCCTCTCCTGTCTTCACTCGGGGTTTGTGAATGCGAGGTGCAGTTGATTCGCGATATGCATTCCACCTCGTTCCACAGACCCATACTATAAAGCCCGTAGACGTAAGGGTCGACCACACAGCTAGATACGCCAAAGATGAAGAGGGTCTCTTGCAGAAGTAAATTGACCTGCTCAGCGGACGACCGATGGAGGTAGTACCACACTGTTAAAACACAAAGAGATTAGTGAGGCGCTTCAAGTTTGAAATAATCAAGGTTCAGATGGAGGAAATATAAAAGGGAATATTGTATTGGAGTGGCTATTTTAACCCCCCCCCCTTTTGGGGCCCCATAGGACCCCGGCTATTTTACCCCTCCTAAGGGCCCAACGCTAGCCTGGCTATTTTACCCCTCCCTGTATACATCACCAGGGGCCAAATCGTGCCCCTGCTATTTTATCCTTCCCATGTTGTCCATCCGTCCGTCAGTCTGTCCGTCGTCCATCCCTTCGTTATCTGTCTGTTCGTCCTTTTTCCATCCATTGTCAAACAGATGGTCGAACAACGGGCAACGGCTGAATAGATAGCGGGTGAACGGACAACGGACGGACGACAAACGACGGACGGACGGACGACGGACAGACAATGGACGACGGACGACGGACGAACGAACGACAAACGAACGGGTGAACGACGAACAAACGGACAGACAACGGAAGGACAGAACGGACGGACAGAAAACGAACGGACAGACGGACGAACAGAATGGACGGACAGACGGACGAACAGAATGGACGGACAGACAATGGACGGACAGACGGACGGACAGAACGGACGGACAGACGGACAAACAGAACGGACGGACAGACAACGGACGGACAGAACGGACGGACGGACAGACGGACGAACGGACAGCATAGGAGGGGTAAAATAGCCAGGGCGCTGTTGTGTCCCCAGTGATTTATTCAGGGAAGGTTAAAATAGCCGGGGTGTTATTGGGTGTCACACACTACAAGGGAGGGGTATAATAGCTGTAGCTATATTGTATTTGTACCGTGGATAAGTTGGTAAGGTGACCAGCAGCACACGAAAATGATCACAATTAGCACTGTAGGAAAAGGGACAATTAATGAGCGGTTTCGAGGAACAAACATGTTCCCAAGTGCTGATTTATGAATGGGACTAATGTACCGGTCATTTTGAGAGTGCGTGATTTGGCTTTCGAAAGGATATCTCCCGATGCTGTCGGAGATATTGTATCCCGTCGCGCGCTGAGGAGACTGTGACGGACGTTGTCCGTCGAAGGCTGGCGACTTTCCCGCCTAAACGTTCCCTCTTTCTCTGAAAATGAAAAAGAGAAATATTCCAACACCACTTTCGATATTCGTTCGTTCGAAGTGGAAATGAATGTAGATGAATTCACAGACGTTGGTGAATGTTACCAGTGCTGTTCTCTTTTGGGACAATAAATCCTTGGTGATTCCTGCGACCATTGACGGATCGTTCGGTGGCATTCACCGTGACATTTTTCTCAAAATATCATTCAAATACCTGTCGATTCTTTATGCAGTATCATCAACTTAAAGATAGAAAAAAATGTCCGAACAAAATTAAAACATTTTTTCCACCCAAACATGTTTTCCCATCTAAACCATTTTCACACATATTGCACATTCTCTAATATGGATTGGATATGTGCATGTACATGTTTGTTATATGGGAAGATGTTCTGTCCTTTGAACAGCACCGTCTCCGAAAGAATCAATTAGTCCAAAATGGAAATTTTAAATTCATAAATTCATTTAATTTCAAATAAATGCAACTAACATGAGGTTAAACGCTTGCAGTCCGAGGGACTGTGGGTACCATGGTAGATTAATGTAATAACGTAGTACCATTGACAGCGTACCCGAAAGATTGAACATATATTGTGTTTCAGTCTCGTTCCCAATGAAAGTACCGAAAATAGAGCTAAGAGAAGTTAGTCACCTTGAAAACGCCCGATATCCTCTATTTCAATCGTTCTCCATATTAACAATGGAAGCGACGCCAATTTCCCTGAATCAGTGACGACACGCGACCACGCCCAAAACTAAATGACTCTGCTTAGACGATGGACAATAGAGCATCAGTTACGAACCGACCTTGAATACTTTAAAGAATTCAGTGAATCATTGACGCTCTACATTTCAATGGGCGGCTGAATTTGTATTTCTTTAGAGATGCATAGAAACTAAACATTTTGTTTAGCAGATTAATTCATAAAATTAAAAACACTATCAGAGGGAAACGCTTCCGATCATGGACATCCGCGTGGCCTGGAAATCGCTTCAAAGCACAATCATTCGCCTCCTCAAGTTCGATCCGACTGACGCCGAGGCACTCTACAGCTCTTCGGAGATGCTCGCTTGGTCGCGAAACCCCTCCGTCCAATGTGGATGTGAGGACCCCACGCGTCACCACATCTTCGAATGTTATTCCGGACCAAGTTGGATTCTCGATCTCTACAGCCTTCCCGTCGCTCTTGGTACGTACATACAAGGTAACAAAATTCTGGGAAAGTACTCTTCAACGTCACTTCCAGTACCCAGTTTCCGATTCATAAAGGGTTTGGAACCTTAATCATGCGGCCCTGAAATCGAGTTTAATCCGGCGGACTTGAAAAATTCATTCATTCATTGAATGAAGCACGGCATTCATTGCTTCATACTGAGACGCATATAATCAAGCAATCAAGGCATCTGTTTGGCCGGACCCGCCCAATGACATTTCGATATCGGGCCGCCTGATTAACCTTCAACACAACGCACATTAGAAAAGAGAAATAGACTACATACTAGTATTGAATACAGGCGGCATGCTACCGACATGGAGCGGCGGAATATTCATCTCAAAGAAGGAGACACAACCTCATCCTGCCTTGAAGTTCGACCTCTCTTTCGGACCTGTCCTGTTCGGAGGATTCGCCAGCCATCCTCCCACCCCACAATGGACTAGTTCATCCGGTATGGCAGCACCGAACACCCATCAGCAGTTGAAGTTCGATTACCTCTGGGAACACATGGCCGATTGCGCCCTGAAAACGACCGCAAACGCCGCAATGGCCGCAGCTGTTGCGCAAGGAGCTCACGTCTATTGTTCCGTCATCGCCAAGACCAAATCCCGCGCCACCTACCTTGCCATTCAAATCAACCAACTGCCCTCCCAGTTGTTCGAGCCATCCGCGCGAGAACTCACCATTATCACCCGACACTCGCTGGAAATGACTCAGCCTAGAACAGACAAGTTCCTGGTCTACACCGGCGACCGCCAATTTTGGGTCGACCAAAAAGACGCCTTGATGAACGCGTCACCCGTCTTCGCGGCTTGTCTCTCTCAGCCGGAATTCCTCGAGTCGAAGGAACGAAAGTACGACATGTCCACGTTCTCGTCGGATGCAGTGGAGCAGTTCCTGCTGTTCTGTCTGCATCGAACTGCCCCGCGGTTTGAGGACCTGGCCGCGGACCTAGTGGCCATCGGGCATCTCTATGCGGTCCACGAACTGGTCCTCATCTGTGAGGTCTACTTGGTGCGCCGGGTCGTGCTGCACTGTGATGACGCCGCGGAGCTGCGAGTGCTCTGCAAGGTGGCGCATCAGTTCGGCCTGCCGTTGTTGCTGGCGACCCTGGAGATGGTGGTTAACGAACGGCTGCCGGAGTGGAACGCCGATCAAATGGAGGCTTGGGCGGCCATCTGCGAGGACAGTCCTGGGTTCGAAGTGACGCGAATCCGAAACAGAAAGGTACTGTCCTGCCACGATTATACTCTAGTGCCGCGTGGAAGTGGTGGGAACGGCGTTCGCTTCATGCTAGAGAACATCATTCAAAACGAACGCCGCTCCCACCACTGCCGCCCAGAGTAGTGCAGGAATTAAGCTTAAAGGTCTCTGGATGGTCGCCACATCCGCGCCACTTCCTTATCTCGCTACAAATATTCCACTTTACAGGACTTGCCGGGAATTTCTCTTGCGGATGATCTCGCCATAATCCGACCCAACTGGAGTAAGTAATACGTCTGCCACGCCCAATCTGTGGGACTAACGTTTGCGACTTTTGTTGTTCCGACTCGCTGTGACGGTTGTTTTTGTACTAGTACTTCGGCATGAATAGATTTTAAAATACACGTAGGATTTTCCGTACTGCATGATCAAGCGACAGACGTCGCATGAATAGATAATCAATAAATTGAACATTTTCCTCGTGATGATTATTTATCCTGATTTGTGTTTTGCGTGATATTCGGCATGACACGACACATAATCCCTTTTTGCGAATGGGGCTTCGTGATCCGTAATCAAAATTTCATTCTCACGTGACATGGACGTTGAGATCAACGCGGTCGGCCTGCCTGACCTTCCCAATTTTTGTAACATTTGGACCTAACACGGAGACGGATAATCCCCGCCAATTATTACCACCACGGTCATCGTTCTCACAATGCGACCTTAATTACTTTCCACAACTTCAAACTTGCTGGAATATTCCGGTAGAAGCTTCTGATGAAGCATTCATATGAATTGTTTGCATACCTTGCTGCTGCGTCTGCTTCGAGTAGTAGGAGATCCTCAACCAGATGCCCAAATAGCAAATGATTATCGTAATCAGCGGGAAACCGTACATCAGCAGGGAGATCCAGAGCCCGTAAGCCATCTCGGCTGAGTGCGACGAAAAGGCTTCAAACGTCACACACTGTTGGTACCATGTGAATTGGGGATGGGTGCGGAGACTCCACACGGTTAACTGTCGCAAATTAAAGCCGATGAATCGACATTTCGGAAAGACGCGGCGGCGGCATCTTCGCGTCTACGGCTAGTACATAGTGTGTGCATTCGTACAACATGTGCAGTTACGGTACCTGTGGACTAGCGCAGGCAAAACTCAAGAACCAGGCAGTAAACACCATCACTTTTGCTCGGCAAGTGGCGCGAGTTACGGTTGACAATGGATCCCAGACAGACATGAAACGATCGATGCTGATGGCAATGAGGATGAAAGCTATACGAAAGAAAGATTGGGCGTAACTAACCTTGAAAAGACCGATGTATGTAAAGACAAACAGACAGACAGACAGACAGACAGACAGCTAGATAGCTAGATAGCCCCTCAGACAGACAGGCAGGCAGACAGGCAAGCAAATAGACATATGGAAATACAGGCTAGCAGACACGCAATGAGACCGATCAGCCAGAAAGGGGACATATAAATAAAGCAGGCACTACGAGCTATCGTTCAAGGCTAGGGTCACATACCGCTGAGATACAGCCCCACGACTCGAAGACCTCCCAGGAGCCGGCAGAGTGCATCGCCAGCTCGCCACTGCACTGTTGATTTCCATACAATCTAAGGAGGTAAAAATGTCATAGGCGGTCACTTGATAGAACTTCATCTGACTTGAGGGTACGAGGCAAATTAAAAAGCTATGATCAAGCATCGCATCGCGTCAACTTAGAATTATAGTTCATAGGCAAAGTGGATCTCAATACGCTAGCTAGACGATTGGGCTTCTATGCTCCTGTAAATTAAACCGAGACGAATGACCGGAAGCGAGTTTTCTTCTGCTTCCCGAATAATGGGCGTCATCTATGGTAACACTCCAGCTGATTAAAGGGTCACCGCCATTCATTCGGATGATTTACTTCATGGGAAATTTGGCCAGTTCCGATTAATAGAAGGACAGTGACCGACTTCTAGCTAAGCAGCACAATATAGCATAAGCATAGATTAGTACCATTCCTTAATTGTGTTTCAGAATGCATGGCAGAAGTAATTAGTCATTTTTAATCCTTGTTTGCGTGTAGAGTCATTGTGCAGTAATACTCAGCACGCAGTACCGTTTCGTATGAAATCAATACTGAAAAAGGTGTTCTAAATAATCCACAACGAGGACGGATTGCTGTACTGCCTATGAATGAATCGTGGATCATAGCAGGAACTAATTTAGCCTTTTGAGGCTATAGAGCTTAAGAAAAGTATATCCAGTGTAAGTAGATCACCGTGCTATTGTGACGTCACAGAATGTATGAGTCGCTTCAGGGTCACCTTTATCCAACACCATTTTTCTCCGTCGCCGACGCGCACGCTAAAATTATAATTAGATCAACAAAAGTTGTTGCTCAGTGGCAAAAATTGTTGCTCAGTGGCAGAAATTGTTGCTCGGTGGCAAAAATTGTTGCTCGGTGGCCTCCACTTTATGAGAGCAATGACAGACATCCTCGGCGTCTCCTCTCTCAACGGCAACGTGTTGACAGCGACATCTCTTAATAAAATCAATCTACTCCGCGGTCGACGCGAGGGACGCGGCAGTCCTCAACGCCCAACAAAACGCTCGACGTCATGCATGAAGTAAGTTCAACCAAGCCGCAAAAGGGGAGAACGACGAAAGACGAGACCGCGCAAGCTCTCAAGTATATCCTTGTCTAATTGAACGTCGTCGTCCCTATAGCCGTGCGTCGTCTCGGAGCGCGATCGACTGATCCGCGCTTCCGATCCGACACTCCCTGCGATTTCTTCAAATTGCCAATTGCCTTAGCCGAATTTTCCGTGGGAATTCCCACAAAGGCGGGACTCTTGGCACAGTGGTTTCTCGGTTTGCTTGTGTGCGCGATGTGGATAAGGAGATAAGACGGCGGCAACGGGGTTAAGTCGGTGGAAAATAGGAGTGTAGTCCCTCAAGAAGAAAATGCGAGGCTTAAGCATCGAACCCATTAACGGAATCCTTGATGAGAGCGCGCTATAGTGCCAAGTAGAGTATGGTTTGCAGGAAAACATGTACCATTTGACTTTATTTTTCAAAACGACATAACCCATTTTAAACCCTTGAGAAATGTACTTAGTCACACAATGTGACATAAAACATTAAATTCGGGCATGTACAATTCATGGCCAGACGCTTGAGCGAACTTTAATGCTTTTATATTACGCCGTCTTGTGGCTTTGATTGCGGTACTCAAAAGGCAATTCACCGTGCAGTGTAGTCCTCATTCCTTAACTGCGATTTTATTGCAGAAAACCAAGCGGGAAGGCATGTCGTGAGTCGTACACTCGCAATTGGCAATTCCGCTCCTGTGTGTGTAATGGAAGGGAATGAGCAATGAGGGACCAGTCATGCAAGAAGGTCATGGCGCGGCCCAATTTCAAAGGGAGAGCCGAGACGGTCGGTCGGTCGGTTGGAGTTTTTGTTGTTGCTGGATATTCCCCACGGGAAATACACTAACGACTTCCGTTACAGAGAAAAACGGACCTCTTAAGATCTGTGTTCCAGCCGCGTTTCTGCAGGCCGATTTTATTGTTATTGTTACTGTTCGACTGAAGCAGACAAACCCTTGCGGATTATATAAAGTCTGTTTTGAATGAAGTACAAAACTCGCTACTCTACACAAAAGCAACCACACGAGATCTGAATGTGTACAGAGACTCACATTTCCAGAGATCGGAAGGGAGAAAACTATCAAGTACTGAACGGCCACGCTTTTAAGGGTGGGTTTAGCCCCGCCTACCCTTGATAGACTGTACGTGACGTCACGGATTCACTTCCGTTCATCAACGGCCGAATTCGGCCCGCCAAAAGCGCAATGAAACCATTGAACACAAGTTGGACGGGGGGGGGCGGTAATTTACTTGTAGGGCAAAAAACCTCCCCCTTAAAATGTGGCAGTACAGTACTGTAGAATGCCGCACTGTTGAAGGGAGCGGCGTTCGGTTAAACAAAACACTCGATAACTTTGCCCATAGGTACAGAAAATACCGCCCGGCCCGTTTACAGCATTACTCTTACGACCATAATTCT
>LRSR01014160.1:0-26967 GCA_001579985.1 Hypsibius dujardini
ATTACAATGGAGGAGATTGAGATGAGCTCGGAGTCCAGATGACGGATCCGAAGAAGTGTCGAAATCTTGTTCGAATGTGATGTGGCGCAGGTAGATCAATGAATCGAATGCGTTCTCCTCGATCGATGCAATGGTACTTCCTTCTTCAAAAGTGAGCATTCTCAGTGAGGGGAATGGAAGAAAGTCATCTCGCTGTATTACGATGCCTTGACACTTGGTAAAACTGAGATGCTGAAGTAGCGTCAGTTTGATGGACGCCGACGCGAAGAGGGAAACTGACAGATTCGGAAATTTTGTGATTCCCAAAGCGACCAGAATATCATCCACAGGATCAAACATTTCCCTGTTGAACCTACGCTTTCCCCATAGTTCCACATACAACGCCCGGCCGGCGCGTAGGCACCCCACTTTCAGCAGGAAATATTTCGTTTCAAGGTCTCCCGCACTGGAGTTGCAATAGGTGAAGAGTGCTGTGTTTGGAGCGCAAGTGTTCAAGTATTTCCCGCTAAGTTTTCCGCAGTAGTCAGTTTTAAGAGCAGCGCATGCTTCGAGTGATATCACCTTACTGGATGGAAAGTATGGCTTCGGTTGAGCAGCTGTTAGGCGTTGGACCTGCTCCAACAAGGGGTTCTCAGTTGAGACGCCCGGCGTTGTTGATGGTTTTCGTCTCGTCACAGCAACTACGACCCATGAAGTAAGAAAAAAAAGTAAATTGATGGACTGGTTTTTTTATTGTTTGTTTGAATGTTTTTTCATGCCGTCAAGGGTCTGGTTTAGGGTTCTTCCCAGTCGGAACCAAAACCCCTCACAGTAGGGCTAGATGGTGAGTAAACAGAGGGGCAAAATACAAGTTTTTCACAGTGTGAACCCAAATTCGGTCTCCTGTTCCTGATCATGTTGAAGCTTTTGTAGGCGTGGATGTCTTGATTTACGGGGAGCTTTAAGATTTTAAAATATTTTAAGAAACGTTTCCATCAAATTGGAACTATTAGTGAGTGTTCTGAACCTACCATTTGCATTCATCAATATGGAGATAACATCGAACCTCAACAAACCTTAAATTTGAACGAAAAACTGATTTTTTTAAATGCTCGGAATGCTCGGAGCGTGGAAACTAGATCCCCAAACCCCTACAAGTTTCGATATGATCAGAGATCACAGGCCGAAATTTGAGTCCAATCTTGAAAAATATGCATTTTGCCCCCTTGCCCACGCCCACCCCCTGGCTCTAGCACAAGGGCTCCTGGATCCAATTTGTAATGACCCTAAACGAGTCCCTACCGGTAATGCAATCCATACCTGATGCGCCGGAGCATCCGTCGCAGTAGCAGACCCTGGTGCTTCTAAATGCACCACATTTTCCGCCGCTTCGCTTGTCTTCCCTGCAAGACTGGCTGCATGCTGGGTCGTCGTCGTCGTCACACTGCCCGGCGTAGCTTTCGCTGATGCAGAGATTGGCTGTGCTCAGGCTTGGCCGAACGAACGCAAACAATAACAGGAGGCTGACGCAAATCGGTAAATTCATGGCCTCCATGTGAAGACTTTTATAAAGATGCAACATTTTCAGATGTAAAAAATGAGCGACTCTAACTCACTTGGATGTGTTTTCCTGCATGGTTTACGGGTACATTAGACAGGATGCGTTCGTCAAACTATGTTGTCAATCAAGGAAATTACTAGTATCAAAAAAGTTTCGTTGAACAAGTTTGAACAAGTGAGTAACCGGAGCTGTCCAAGGAAATGGATCACTTAATTTCGGAAATTCGCTGGTTACTTTGCTAAGCGGTAATGCAGCCGGGATGTCAGCAATCGAGAAACGTCAATGTGAATAAACAAATTGCGGCCCTTGGTTTTGATAAGCACGGTTCAACATTTCGCTTGCTCGCTGATGGTATTTCCTGACACCCTTCCATGACGCGCTTCCTTTTTTTACAGCAAAAATTGACGAGCGCAGGGTCTCTATTATGCTTTGCGAGAAAAAGTATCTCTGTCACAGTTTGCCGATGGGGAAAGCAAAAACCTGAAATACATAATTACAAATTTTTTTAATTGCTGCCTTCACTTGACAAAGTACCACCTACCATCGGTTTTGTTAAAGCCTGAATTACGACTTTGTTATTCTCGTACGTGCCACGTCGTTCAAAAATGTTTTTTTTGTTTCCTTGTTCATCCGAACATATATCGGTGCCTGGATGTTTTCGATAACATTTACAGCAAGTCACACACCCAGACAGAATGCTTGGCTCACCGGGTCAATTCATTTTTACTCATTTCGTGCATCGCTTTGCGCAGTGACAGAGTTAAGTGGCTTGACTCAATCAGGCAAGCATTTTTCCACTTGTGGATATAGCAGAAGCAGACAGAATTACTTTTAACCGACATGTTTTGCACTACTGACTAAATATTTTGTATCACTTACAAGGGGTCGGAACGGTAGCCGACAAGCCGATCCTCCTGAATTTTGTTTGCAAAATAATGGACTAAACTAATAGATTTAGCACAAAATTTCATTTGCAGACGAGCTCTGGTCTGAGCGGAAAAAAAATCGAAAGTTCCCCAATGGCTCCGCTGGTTTCTCATTCAATTCAAGCATTGATTGTTTGATTTATGCTCTAGCAAAACTCAATTTAATTTTAACCACTTAAAACGTTTGATTCCAAAACTTCTAACACTTTTCCACTCCAAATTCAATTTGGAATCGATCGACATCAGCAGAATCTTATTTGGATGCCAGAGGACGGAGCTGTGGGCTAGTCTCAATCTAGGCTTCCGAGTGACGCTGCAGAAATGACCCATAGTTCCGCCCCTCTATCATCCAAATAGGATTTTTTTGAGAGAAAAAAATAGTTTCATGAGGAGGAGTTCAAACATGGATCATCCGAAATGAATGGAAAGAAGCTAAAACTTGCTGATGAGATAGCGTGCAAGTGAATTATTGATTTGTCCTTTAATCAACCAATCGATTACACGTACTTGTTACGAGAACCCCTACGAGTTCATCTACGGTCATTTTGTATAATTTGCAGCCCTGATTGATCATATCCTCAACTCTACCGAATTGAGCATGGAGGTTGAATCAGAGCTGGATATTGTGGTTGAACTAGTGGACAGTTTGTGGCAAATCCACTCGCAAATTGATTAGTCCGGGTGATGGCATTGTCGAAGCAGTGCGCCGCCGTCAGAATGGTCGACGGTCCGAGGATTGTCCCACCGCAATTGCCAATACCACTCGGAAATAAAATTCTGAGCGAAATCTAATAATCATAAAATTTCATTACGATTCATTTGGAGGTACGACCTTTGCTTTCGTCTAAATTGTTATAATTGAGAGACCATTATTTTTATTATTATGTTTTGTGTTTCTCGAACGTGTTTTCGTTCAATTGTGTTTCTGGAGAGAGAAAAGCATTTACTTTACTTAATAGGACAATTGCGTTTCCCTGTATTTTCCCACCGTATTTTTATCTTGCTTCGAAATATTTTTCTGCTGACTCAATCTGTTTCAGACTAAATTTGGGATTGAGTAGAATAAAAAAACTCTTATTCCATTCTGTCCTCGAAATCGGTACTTTCGTGGCGCGAATTGGGCAAATGGGGATATGTAAGTGTTTCCCAAACTTCCCGCTTGTCAGATAATGAATTACATATGCAGGGTGTTTTAAAAAAAACTCACATTCCCACATCTACGTCAGATAAAAATTCAAGTAAACGTTACTTTGAAATTCCCCCTTTGCGACACAGACACAACGACAAAATGAGCGACACAGACATTATATTATTTACTGGCAAAACATTTCAGGTTACCTGCCAGCAGAGCTGATTCCGCAGCGCGAGCTGTCCGCCGACGATCGTGCGGAATACGAAATGGGAACCATGATTTTTCTTCGAAATACTACGGTTGACGGATGTCTTAAAAAGATCGTCAATAACTCCAACTCCCGTCAGACCACACGTTCGCTGGCCAGTTTCCGCATCCCCTCTCTTGTCGGGTGCATCTGTTGCGGCAACAGTTGTGCCTTGAGCCACTGCAGCAGAGCCACTCTCATAATAATCTTCCGCAGCTGCGACACCAAGTCCTGCAAAGTCACGAAGCAGTAAGTAGTGTTTTTCTAATTGAATTTCGGCCACATTATTTATTTGCTGCTCTACGCAAATTAAAATTGGACTCAGAACTATTTTTAATCAAAATTTGTGATTGACTAGGAAAGGACAACGGACGAAAATACTGAGGAATTTAAATTAAAATAAATCTGAAGTATTAGAATCATATTCAATTATCATTCTATTTCATATTTAATGTGTAAGTTAAAATAAAGCAGAAACCGAAAACGGTGAATCTCAATGAGTCTAATAAAACTCTAATAAAATACTAGGTGATCCGTAAAGGCAACTCAGAAACCGCGCATGTTATCCTGGACAAACTGGATGCTTCGCCGTGTAAATGGCCTACCTACCCAGTGGCGCGTACTAGGGGGTGGCAAGTGGGCAATTGCCCCCCCCCCCTTCGAAATCGAAAAAAAGACCCAGTGGTATCCCTGACATTTTTTAGAGCAAACATAACAAAACAATACCAATGCTCACCACTTTGGATTTTTACTCAGCCAATATTGATGGAAAATGTTTTGTTATTTTCTGAATCGTTCGTCAGTTAAAACCCTGTTCGCACAATCAACTCGTTCAGCAGAGAGAATTGACAGCGTATCCACTTGAAAGTTTCATTGTATGATAGATCAGCGTAGGACCTGCACCCAAAAGATACCTTTACGTACGTAGGACATACAGTGTTATGACCGATTTAAATGATAGTTATTCCTCGATGTACTTGCTTCTAGCGCTCCGAGATTATTTTCACATTTGCAACGAGAATATTTACTTTTCCCAAAAACTTAAAAATCTTGCCCCTCCCCCGATGACTCGCTATTTGCCGGCAAACTAAGGGGTTTCTTCAGAAGTTTGTCGAGTCTAATTTCAGCAGTCCATTCATTCTTTAAGTAAAGTGTTGCAGACCCTTACCGGATTGAAATAATAATACCTTCGATAATAAATACACCAGACGGTAAAATTATTTTGTGATATATTAAGAATAAGATGTGCATACAAAATTGTACCACATATTGCAAATATTAAGTTAGCATAATACACACACCGTTAGTTTGACAAGAGAGATTTCTTAAAACTCGTTCAAATATGGTAACTCAAAAAGACGATACGAATAAATAAATTAAAAAACGTAAGAATGAATAGTGTTATATAAAAAAGTTTATCCGGTGAAGTGGGAGCGAAATTACAGTGGATTCCTTAGTTGTTGATCCCGTACTTGGTGAACAATGACTGCACCTCTCCGTTTTCAAACAGTTGCAGTAGCGCGATGTTGAGCTTCTCCCGCAACGGTGAACCTGAAACGAGTAATCATCTTACTAACGTCTTTACGTCGGTAAAAAAGTTTGCGATTTTGATGTTGAATTAAATTTTCGTTGTAGCAAGCCTGACTATTTCTGAACTTGCAGTATAAGAACTACCATACCTTGCTGGACAGCCAAACCGGCGAACAAACTGCCAACATTAAGAGCGACCTTGACCTTGCCCTGATTTTGCGCCACAGCCAAATCCAGAAACGGCGACCCACCCAGGTAAGCAAAATTCCCAGTCAATACTGTAGCAAGGCCGTCGTCGTCGTCAAAGACGAGTCCTTTGTCACCTGAATCCAAAATATTCGCACAAATGGCCTGCGCGACCGAATTTTGCGAGGTCTAAAATAAAACATAGCCCGGCTCGTTAGGGTCACATAGTTGGCTACGTAGTACGTACTGTACTGCCGCGATTAAACCGGTCACTTTTTACACCCGAGCAGCGCATTCGACTTGTGTGTGCGTGTGTGAGTGAGTGTGTGTGGCTGTGTGCTCACTCAACACACAGGCACGTGTGTGTGCTCACTCGACACACAGGCGCATGTGACGAAGGCGTGGCTAAACTGACCGGTTTAATCGCGGCAGTACAGTACAAGTATCTGTCTATCTACCTTTCTGCCTGCTTGTTTGTCTGTTTGTCTGTCTGTCTGTCTACCTGTCTGTCTGTCTGTCTGTCTGTCTGTCTGTCCGACTGATCACAAGCGTTTTAGGACTTACACAAACGAAACGCAGAAAGTCAGGAGCCGATGTGACATATTGCGTTGCGTTATTGAGGCTGAATTGAGTATTAGTCAAGATCTGTAGCTTATAGCTGAGCAGGGGAATGAGGAAGTCAACTGCGCTCTCGCGATCCGCCCAATTGAAATCATCGGCACCAATAAGGTCAGCTTCCTAAATTTTGGAAGATACATTTTTCAACCTTCGATTGACTATCACTTGCATTTAAGATGTTCTACATTTAGTATCTTCTCATTTCCTATCCATGAGTTCATATGGTATCGCTTGTTATTTGCAGTATTTTTCAGAGCTTTGGGGGGAGGGGGAGCTACGAGTCACAATCGAATCGAGCGGCAATTATTCCATCATAATTCTAAAAATGATCATGGCTCCGCCCTCTTTGCTCCAATAAAAGTTGTGCTATTTGATAATTGATTCCAAATCAAATCATGCCTAGTACGTAGTAGAGTGCTAGGCGAGTTATAATTGAATTCCGAGGGACTGGAATATCACTGAGTTTGTCGTTCTCGTTGACTGATAACCATCCGTGCATTTTGTCGGTCTCTTACATTGTTGACTAGAACGCCTATAATACTGCCATCCCAAGTGCCGTTGGGGTTCTTGGTGCCGTAATTAAGGTCCGGCCTGGCCGTCAATGTGTAGGGCAATCCGCTGATTGCTTGCAATTTATCCAGCAGTTCCACAAGGAAGCCGGAATTCTTGGTACCAGTGGTTGCGTTTGCGGCAACAAAAAATGGATCCTGAAAATATGCATCATTATTTATTATTTAATTCCAGATTCACTCGAGAACTGGTGGAGATTTCCCCTCGCTATTCGAGTGAGTTTTATTTTACTGATATCTGTTAATATATCATGAATTTACGTAGGGGTCTCGTCGGTGCAAACACATTTGCAGGTTCAGAAAAAAATGGGGAAGGAAAAAAGGATCTCTACCAGTTTGTGCTATATGCCGGCGTTTGATTGATTGATTAATTGGCAAGGTTTTCAAAACTTTATAATTTGGAATACCATCTAGTATTTTACTGAACACGAACTTATTTTTAAAATTCACTATAAACCTCCAGCGAGGTATAAAAAATAAATTGAAAATTTTCCCACCAACCGGAACACCTTGAGAAAATGAAACAATGAAACAATGAACGACAGCGTTAATATAATCTGTATTACAGTCGGGGAAAAAAATGTCGACGATAGGAGGGGCTTGTGACGTAGTGCACAGATTAATGTGTTGGTGCGCCAGCTAAGACAAACCTAGTTGTTCTGCTGCTGCCTACCACAGTTTTTGTGGTGTGTGACTCAACATGAGAGGATTCACACAGACGACAGTGTCCGAACAACACGGAGCGCTTGTCTCGATTGCTTGATTAAAGCGTTTAATTCAATTATCATGGCGCGAGGCATTTACGTCAATTCCGAGGTTGCAAAAGCTGTACATCGTCTTCGTCGCGTGGAGAACAAAACCCACGGAGAGATCGGTCGTTATTTTGGGAAAACCGAAAGCTGGGCACGCATGGTGCTGCTGTTGTACTGCTCAGTCGACGGAAATCGAATTTCACAGCAGAAAAGAGGACGAAAAAGAAAGACAACATTTCTGGAAGATTCGAAAATACTCGGATGGACCAAAGCCGATCGCACACTGCCTCTTCGGAACATTGCTCGCTTGTTGCGGGAAGAGGGCGGTGCGGACGTTTCGAGGCGAACGATTCACAACAGGATCCAGGAATTTGAAGGTCGGCATGTTACTGCAGTCATGGATGACCTGTCGGACGACAACAAGCAAGAACGCATGCGCCACTGCCTTGACCGGAGGCTTATTTTATCTCGTACGGATGTCATCGCTGAGCCCTACTTTAATCATACTGAGTATCTGCGCACCATCTTCAGCGACGAAGTTATGTTTACTCTGAATGGTGGAAATGTGAAGGTAAGCGTCCCATTGATTGGTTGATTGTTTAATGGTTTTCTATATTTAAAGAAAAAAGTTAACAGACGGCGTTTGTGGTTGATTGTGCTATTGGATTGTTGGTCGCTGTAGTTCTTTGACTGTTGGTTTATCTTGCAATAATATTGTGTGGAATTTTCAGGTCTGGATTTTTGCTGGAGAAAATCGACACGATGCTGCGCTTCAAGTGAAAAAGGGCAAGGGCCGAGTGTGCGTCATGTTCTGGGGCGCGATCTCTCCATATGAACTTGTGGCCTTTAAGAGGGTCAACGGCTATCAAAATTCGAACAGCTACGAAAAGATGCTGGAGGATTGCTTGCCTGCCTATCGTCAAAAGTTCATTGAAGAACACGGAAGGGATATCTGTTTCCAACAGGATAACGCGAGCTGTCATGTGTCTGGACAGTTGATGGACTTTTTCGACCGCGAGCAGATGTACACGCTTCGACATCCGCCCAAGTCGCCCGATCTCAATCCTATTGAAAATATTTGGGGTCTTATGAAGCAAGACATCGCTCGACGAGCACCAATGAATGAAGCGGAGCTGTGTCAGTTTGTCAAAGAAGCATGGCTGGAGCGAACAACTGGACCCAAGTCGGCGGAGCTGCTGATGAGTCTGTTCAACTCCATGTCCGCCCGGATTGAAGCGGTTATCCTCAACGGAGGAAATCGCACTAAATATTGAAAATCATTTCCAAACGTTTTGTTATCATTACTTTTATTTGATTTTTTTACCGTTTTGTTTCATTCAATTTCAATTTTTTTTATTTTGTGATCATAATCCGGTGATTTTAGCGTTATACAGAATTTTTAGAATTTTATTTATTTTGTGAGTTTATCCAAAGCAAGTTTAGTTTAACTGTTATTTCGAAGTATTGGTGATTCCAGACGATTTCGGTCACTCCAACATTGACATTTTAAATTGTTCAAAAAATCGGACAATCAACGAACGGTTCTGGTGTGGACGCTGTGTTAATGTCTTTCGTGCGCATTGCGCATTCAAGTCTGATGGACTGTCTTCTCTGTGAATCCTCTCATGTTGAGTCACACACCACAAAAACTGTGGTAGGCAGCAGCAGAACAACTAGGTTTGTCTTAGTTGGCGCACCAACACATTAATCTGTGCATTACGTCACAAGCCCCTCCTATCGTCGACATTTTTTTCCCCGACTGTATATGAACATATTTGTTTGAAATAAAAAATTTAACGTTTGCAAACAAGAAAATAAATTACTCTACATAATCTGAAGTTCCGGAATGATAGTGATACTCCATAACAAATTGCTCGAAGCATAGACTTCTTACACCACGCGCATGTAATAAAATGCAATATTGGTTTGCCGTCGCACTCAAAACACTCCTCACTTGGGAAAGAACAAAGATTTGACCTCGGAGTGGGTTTTTTTCACAAATACCTGTCCATATTCATGATTTTACATTGGGGTTTCGGAGTCGAAATCACATTCGCGACTTCAGAAAAAATAAGGAACAAAAAAATTCCCGTACCACTTATGTGCTATGGCCCAGGGCTTGATTGTTTCATCAGCCACGTTTCCGAAGTTTCAAATTTTTTCATCCCAACCAGTAAAAACGTTTGATTCCAAGATTTTTGATATTCTTCCACTCCAAATTCGATTTGGAATCGATTCACATCAGCAGAATTTATTTGGATGCCGGGGCGGAGCTATGGGTCATTTCTGCAATGTCACTCGGAAGCCACGAATGAAACTAGCCCATAGGTCCGCCCCCAGGCATCCAAAAAAGATTCTGCTTATGTCAATCCATTCCAAATCGAATTTGGAGTGAATAAGTGTAAAACAAATTGGAATCAAACATTTCCCAAAAAACGATCTTTTTACAGTGGTTGGAATCAAAAAATTGAACTTCGGAAATGTGGCTGATGAATCAATCAATTAAACTCCGGGCCATAACACAAAATGGTGCGGGAATTATTTTCTTAATTTTTTTCTGAAATCGTGGATGGGATTTCGAGCTCGCGATTCCAATGTAAAATCATGATATATGGTGGACAGGTATTTGTAAAAAAAAATCCCAATCCGATGGGGAGTTCAAATCTCCATTCTTTCCCAAGTCAGCAGACACTGCTTCTTGTCCCGTAAAAGTCAATTTGAAAACAAATCTTATATTATTTTGTCATATAGGGAATGCGTTAGTAAGGCGATTGACCAGTTGAAAACTAACGGAGAAAAGATCAAGAGCGATCTTTCAGTTAACCAATCACTCGGTAACGCTAATTTTAAAACTTTGATTTATCGTACACCGTGCTGGGGGGGGGGGGCACTGCGCTGTTTCCTTTTGTATTTTCTCAAGGTGTTCCGGTTAGGCAAAAAAATTCTCATTTATTTTTTCTATCTTGCTGAAGGTTTCTAGTAAATTTTAAAAATGTGTTCACGTTCAGTAAAATACTGAAAAGTACTTGAAAAAAGAAAATTTCGAAAACATAGTCAAACAATCAGTCAATCAAACGCCGGCATATAGCACAAACTGGCAGAGATCCTTTTGTTCTTCCCCATTTTTTTCTGAACCTACAAATGTGTTTGCACCGACGAGACCCCTACGTAAATTCATGATATATTAACAGGTATCAGTAGAATAAAACCCACTTGAAAAGCGGGAGAAAATCATCGCCACTTCCCTAGTAAGTAAATGTGGGATACATGAAACAGTAGGACAGTTGTTGTACAGACAGTTCAACCCTCGGCATATGGGACGGTATTTCAATTTCAACCATTACACCGGTCGCCACAACTCTGGCTCTATAGATTTAATAATATCGTTCTGGAACTTTATGAAAGCGATTACGATATAACGAATGATTCAAGAACCTTATGTGTAAACCTCGGTTTATTTAAAATGGAATGGAAAGGGTTCATGTGGAATTGTTCTTAAAACAGAATGAATTACGGTTACAAATAAGGTAACCTTTTGTGCCATTTCAATAGGGCACGCAGTTTCTCAAACTCATGGTATATATATGAGGGGCAACCTGAAAGTAATGTCACCTCATTTTTCGTGACGAGTCTATCAACTATTTAAACCAACTAGCTCCTGACTCTATTAGCTCAACCTCAGATAAGATACGGAAAATTTTTGAATCGAGGAAAACTATTTCGCAAAAACTAAAAAAATAGTCTTGTGTTGGGCGCACAGCGGAGAGCTGTCTGCATTCTGACGGCCACTTTTCCCCCCTCTTAATCATTTGATTTCGCACTAGCATCAAATTAGAACCAAGCAAAAGAATTAAGGATCCGCATTTCTTCGAAAAGTACAAAAACTAAAATTTTGAAGATCACAGCTGTCGCACAGATCAAATCTGAACTCCGTAAGGAACAGGGAGATTTTTTCATCCATTAAATTTACGGGCTGAAAGTGGACTCCCTCTGCCTTGTACTCCTTGCTCTGAAGTTCTATTTTCCCAAATCTAACAGAAAATAGAATAGCAGGCGTGGGGCTTTTGTTGTGAACTGCCAAACTCAAGACTTGTTTAAAGATAAAATTGGAATTTCATATTTTCTGGAGATGACGCCTCCCAAAATCCTGCTCGACAGAACCAGGGCCAAATGCAATCCGATCCTGCGCGCCCAGGATGACGGTTGAACAACCGCACTCAGTTTTTGGAAGAGCATGTTTGTGAGAGCTTCCACATAGTTGGGAGTCACTGTTGCCCAAGTAGAAGGGAAGAAGTTTCGGGACACGCATCAAGATGGCTCAATTTAGGTCGCTCATTCTTTCCGCAATTCTCATCGATCTCGACAGGTTTTCATGCCTCAGTTTCGCGATAAAATCAATTTTTGGTTGACGAATAAAAGCACGCCTCATGGCCTATCCGTGAAACAGTTGAGTAAGAAAGATGGCGAAGAAAGTGTTCACGGCATGAAACGGTTCAGAAGCTACTCTCGATGGGAGAGCTCCTCTCGCAGACCGAATAGTCCCAGAATGTTTTTTCCAACCCTTCCACTTAATAACCCCGATTGCAGGATAGCACTGGATAGCCCATTGTCTCCCTCAAATGTTTGATGCAAGCGGACAATAGATTTATTGTATGGAAGACTAGTAAAACCCTTGAAGAAGATGGTCGAGGAGAACCAAACATGCGTTTACCTATGCAAAAACTGATTGAGCGTGTTCAGTTGTCGAAAGTAGCCTGCGTCCGCTTGCCTCGCTGGCCTTCCGTCTTTCTCGCACTGACCTAATTTTTTTAAATATAAGTCAGCCGTGTCCCTCTACCCTTTGATGTGTTCAAAATATTTTTAATCCTTCTCATCTTATTTAAAAAAGGGGGTGACATTACTTTCAGTTTGCCCCTCGTATAGTAGGCCTGTCTACTTGACCACTTTTCGTATAAACACCACACGCAAAGAATTACAGCATTCACATACAGTAAGGTGGCCTTGTCTGTGTGTGTGTGTTTCTTTCTATGTTTCTGTCTGTCTGCCTGACTGAGATCGTCGTGTATGATCTTAAATCTCTTCTGACTGCATGTGGCCTCAATTGGCTTTAGTGAAATATTTATCGGACTCCTCTGACTGTCTGCATGCCGGAATGAAAAAAAGCGACAACCAGAATTACTAAAGCGAGCGCATTTCTAAATATTCCCGAGATGGCGCCACCTCTACTGCAATGTTCAAACGAGCTAAAATGCGGAAACTCTTTAGCACATCTTCACCTGTTTTTTACTTTTTCTCATTTTATAATTCGAGTTTACTATCCAGAATTTGCTAGGAAATTATGTCGCAAGTCGTGCACAGAAAATCACAAAAGAATGCACGTATAAATGAACGTGGAGCAGCCTTATTTTGTTTATGAGTACGACAAAATAGTTTGAGGGGCTGATCTTCAAAAATGTGCATTTTAGAGGTTTTGTCAAACGATTATAATTAAGATGAATTTTTAACTAAGGGAGGATTTATCCCGTTAATCTGTTTATAACGGTTGTAAACTCATGTATGGCCGGTCGTCGTACCGCGCATTCTTTGTATCGAAGTTTGTCTGCCCCTAACCCTTGTAACACGTACGGTTGAATTGTCCAGCAAGTCTATAAAGGGTGCTGCAACATATTCAGAGCTTACAGTTCTCTCTTTTACGTTTTGCCATCGTGACGTTCTGTATAGTTCTAAAAAAATTCTCAGAATAGCGGCCGTCTCCAACGGCCGGGTTCACTTTCGGTATCCAGAAACAAATAAGGACAAAGACCTTAATCCCCTGTGCCGCCCGCTGTTTATGTCGGAATAGTTAAATTTTTTTTCCGACTATTTTTTCTTTGATTTATAAACGTTTTCTCACTGGAATAAATTTCTTTGTCCTACGAGCTTATGAAAAAACACCTTGAAATCATGGTCATTAAGAGTACGATGTCTTCATGGAGAGTCTCCGTCCCCCCTCAGAGGCATCATCCTTATCTGAACGGTTGCTAATGGCTTCAGGGAAGCAGAGAGATGGATGGCCATTAAAATAATTATTACTGTCCTTCATTAATTTATTTAATTAAAATCTTCAGGATGAGAAGATATCCGCTGCAGAAAGCATTTGAAAATGTTTACAAATTCATGGCAGAAGAAAAGGATCCGTCTGTACTTTCAGCGATCAAATTGGACGACGCACAGTTAACCGGAATGAAAATGTCCCCTTTCCGCTGCTCTGGGTTAACCATCATGCCGACAGAAAATATTTCACCATTCTCTTTGGGTGTCAACAAATAAGGACGGAGTTGCAACCAATCCCGAAGCCATTTATAACTGGGACTACAATGGAGCAGGCTGAGATGACTGCAGAGTTCCGGAGACAGTTCAGACGACGTGTTGAAACCACTTTCAAACGTGATGTGTTGAAGATACATCAAGGAATCGAAGGCATTCTCTTCAATCGATGCAATTGTGCTTTCGTAGAAAATCAACATTCTTAGAGAGGGGAAGGATAGAAAATCATCTCGTTGAATTTCAATGCCTTGGCATTCGAATATGCTCAGTCGTTGAAGTGTGGCCAATTTGATGGACGATGCAGAAAAAGGCTAGTGGAGAAATGGTCAAAACCAAAGACCATCAGAGAGAGCAGAATGTCAGCAATGGGTTCGAACATTTGCTTTGCTTGGTAAAACTGTGCTTTCCTACTAGGTCCAGTGACAATGCGTGACTAGCGTTTAATCTTCCGATTTTCCGAATAAAATATATTATTTCAAAATTACTCGCCATCGCATAGCAGTAGGCGAAGAGTGGGCTATCTTGTGCGCAGTTGTCCGAGTATTCCTTTTCCCGGTTATCAATAAATCCAATTAGGAGCTCATTTATGGACCTTTATCTCGACCTGGAACCTTTGATAAAATAGCGCCATGAGGGTCGGTTAATGGGTGAAATGCATTTCTTATTCTACATATAACCCTAAAGATTGGCCTAATGCTTTGGTCATTTTAAAATTCATGGTGATGCGGGGTTTAGATTTTCAAGGGCGTCGGGATTATAAAATTTTATCAAAACCTTCAGTTTTTCGATCAAATTTAGAATATTCGTTATACTTTAACAATCCGTTTGCTGTTATTCTTAGGGAGCTTATGTTCCAAATTATAACTTCCGCGAAAATTGGATGAGGGGCGTACAAGATCAAGCTTTTTCACGTTAGCTTATAAAACTTGTAAGGGGGGGGGCAGATAATATGTTTTTTGAATTTTGACGGTTTTTATGGATAGTATAACAATAGTACACTATTCTACAACGCGCATCTGTTTATGCGCACGTTTTCTTTCAAAAATGATTACACGCGAAATTCGTTTTTTTTCTGTTTCGAATTTTGTTTACATCCTCACATTCAGAGAATAGAATACCGAATGGTTCATTTTTTTGGTCAGATTCCTTCAATCCAGTCAACCACAAATAACTTAGCGCATCAAACCGGATGCGAGTTCCTGTTTTCAATGTACCGGTATTTCTAGAGCAAAGAATTTTTGCAGGGGCAAAACACGTGTAGTATTTCTAAAAGTCCATTAAAGATGAAAAGGGTCCGTCTTTGTTATTGGCAATCAAATTGGGCGACGCACAGTCAACCGGAATGAAAGTATTTCCTTTACCCACTCCAACACTGAGAATACCTCCAAGAGTAAATAGTGCACCGAATTTTTTCGGTAACATCAAGTATGAACGTCGTTGAAGCCAATCACGAAGCCATTTATATTCCACACTGCAATGGAGCAGATTAAGATGACTTCGGAGTCCAGAGGACAGTTCCGAAGAAGTGTCGAAACCGTCGAAACCGTCGAGATTTATGTGTTGCAAGTACAGCAACGAATCGAATGCATTCTCTTCAATCGACGAAATTGTGCTTCCTCCGTACAAGATGAACATTCTCAGTGAAGGAAAGGAAGAAAGTCATTTCGTTGTATCACTACCTCTTGGCAGTTACGGAAGTCCAATTGTTGAACTGTGGTCAGTTTGATGGACGCTGAAGTGAAAAGGGCTACAGAGAAGTGTGGAAAATCATTAATTTCTAGCTTGACCAGAATGTCAGCAACTGGGGCGAACATTTCCTTGGTTAACCGGCGCTTTCCCAACAGATCCAATTGTATTCCCCGGCTGGCACGCAAGTATCCCACTTTCAGCAGGAAATACTTAACTTCAAGTTCGCTAGCACTGGAATCGCAGTAGGTCCAGAGTGCTCTAATAGGAGCGCAGTTGTCGGAGTGTGTACTGTCCTGGTAAACGCCGCAGTAGTCAGTTTTGAGAGCAGCGCAGTCTTCGGCTGATATGGCGTTGAAGGAAAAGTACGGCTTCGGTTGAGCCGCAGACCGCTGTAGAACTTGTTCCAACAGCGGGTTCATGGTCGATCCACCCGGCGTGGTCGAAGGTTTTCGGGTCACTACTACAATTCCCCCAAAGCAATAATGTAATTATGGTGCGGGCTGTACACGGTGCTGCGTGTTCGAAAGTTGAAATTGAATTCTATAGCTCCTCCTAAAGACATAATCACAATGACACGGTCTAAAAAGCGCTGTGAAAAGTGATGTGAAGTTTGTGAAACTTGTTCAGTTATGCCTTTTTTACGACCTCTAAAATTTGTTAAGTCTATTTTAACAATTTGTAAATCAACAAAAATATGCACTAAAAAATACAAAATACGACGCAGGTTATATATAACAAAACAAACGGGTACCCTTACAATAATAATTGATCATTCAGCAGTTTCGATAAAGAAAAACAATTGTCTATTTATGAAAATTATTTGAAGATGCTTCCGTTCCTTTACCTGTTGCGCCTGGGCATCCGTCGCAGTAGCAGACCTTTATAATAACAGAGCTCTTCAAGGGTCCGCACTTTCCGCCACTCCGACCCTCATTTTTGCAGGACTGGCTACATACTAAGTCGTTGTCGACCTCACACGGCCCATAATAGCTCTCGCTGAAACAGAGATTGTTCTTGCCCCGGCTGAGCCCAAAGAACAACGTCGTCAGCAGAATTAGGCTTACGCAAATTGGTGATCCGAAGAGTTCCATCGGCGATACTGTAAATGATCGAAATCGGTGGCATATGGGTGATTAAAATATTATACTTACAATAAAACGAGGTGTTATATATACTTTGACTTTCATATAGTATACAGCTGGGGAAGCTCCAATGGCAGATTGGTTGCAACGTGCTTCAGGCATAATACAAAACTGCGATCGGTCTAGAAACAATGATTTTTAATTGCTATCCAGCAGAGAATCTAACTCTGGTCTTGGCACAAATTCCTGCACACAGCTTTCACCCGCTCGCATTAAGCGCGCGGCAGGGGCTTGTTTAGGGTACTTACAAGTCAGTACCAGGACCCCTCATGGTAGGGTCGAGGATGGAGGGGGGGGGGCAAAGGGGAATTTTATTATTATTCTTGGTAAATTTGAAATTTGAGGGGGTTGATTTCTAAGTGTCCGAATGTGAGGTAAAAACATTTTCAAAAGCTTCAGTTTTTTTCATAAAATTTTGACCATTTTTTGAATGTTTTCCACGTCGCACTTGCAGTTATTATTAAGTTGCATTTATGGAACCTCAACAAATCACGAATTTGATAGTGAAACAAAAGTTTTTGAAAAGTTTTGAAATTTGCGGGGGGGGGGCTTGGAAATGAGATCCCACAAGCTTCAAAATGAAATGGTAGTGTCGGCAGGGCTCAGTTACAAGAACGGTTTTAAGAAGTGCCACCGCCGTCGCAGTTGATTGGTTGATTGATAGAAATTATGCACGGTTGCAATCGAACCGTGCTTACACTATGCTCAGGAATCATAGGCCGATTTGTAGGCTCTGCTTCGAAAAAAATGCATTTTGTCCATTTGCTCACCATGAGGGGTCCTGGTTCCGATTTGTAAGGACAATAAACGAGACCCTGACGCGCGGTATACGTTGGATGGCGCCGCTCGACCAAGCCTTGTTAGTTATTGCCGTAACTTAGCAGTGCCACATCGATCATGCGGCGCCACGATATTTCATTTCCATACAGCTCATAAACCGACATGTCGTACTGTACCTCTGAATTCGTACATTCGGGTACATTTCCTACCCAAATATGGGTGTCCTGACAATTTACCTGGCTGCACAGCGGCGACTAAATCGACTTCAATTAAACGAAGGATGAAGGACGAGGAACGCGACTACGACTTGTGTGCGAGAAACACGGTTTATGACAGTGCGATATTTAATGACTACGATAACGACGCTAAATACTCGAACTGACTGATGGAGATGTTTTCCCCACTCGTGCTGCCTGAACCGCAGGTTCTCGGCCTTTTCGCAGAAAAACGCCGCGCATCGCTATAACAGGGCACTTACTACTCTGTACACTGTGCCGTATACAGACAGACACCCATCGATAACATACAGTCGTCCCCACATTGTTCTCTGGTCACGTGCTTTTTACTGCATAAAAATAAGTCAAACTCCGCCCCCAAATGCACACTTTCGGTTAAGCAGACCACACCCACTAACCAATCAAACACGTCCGACATTATAAATAATCAAAACATCAAACATGCACGATTTGGTTTCCCATAGGCGACATAAATTTAGCCTGTCTAGCCAGTGTTTCTTTTATTGACCCAACCGGCCTGCTACAACAGACGGCGCATGCGCGCACCTGATTTTTGTACAACCGGAGAACAATGTGGGGACGACTGTATACACAAAAACAGCAAACACACAGCCCCGCTAGTGCTTACCTGTTTAGAGAGGATTCATATCCTTACCCTGGCACACACGTCAATCAATAGAGGGTCTGGTATAGTCTTATTTAAATAGCCTCTTCGAATTTAAATTAAATTTAAAATAAATTTAAAATCTAAACGTCGGCCATCTTAAATATATTTTTAATCGATTCAAAATATTTCAACTCCTAAATTAAAAATCAATTTAGATGTTTTGCTTTCGATGATTTAAATTCGATTTAAATAGCTTCGAAGTTTTCAGTGCTCGAACGACTTACCGACTTACCGACTTACCGCCAGAAGCTGTTGTAAACGCAGCTGTACTATATTTTGATTGCTTGATTTACAGGCTGTGCTGTGTGCTCACAAGTCAGACGAATAATCACGCGCGCGAGGCCAACGTTCGAGCAACCTTCATAGCTACATGCTTTTCTATGACACTGGTTCCTTTCAGCAGAAAATTTTAATACCACATTATTGCATGAGTGTGCAAACGTTTTGTTATGGCCGATTTTACTCTGGCGAAACATACTTACTCATCCCTGATCTACGCTTGTACATGCGAAAGTGAGATCGGTGATCGTTTTTTAAAATCCAGTACTGTATATGTCCTGAGTTTATTTAACCCTCTGGTAACCAGGTGTTTTGGGTATACGGGTAGAACCGGGTCTAGCAAAACATTGCTAGACCTGGGAAGCTGCCGAATGGATCAGTATCACTTGTGTAGGATTCATTTGGGAGCTTCCCTGTTGAGCACCAAGATCAGCTGCTTTGTTGACAACATTTTTTTGGAGATTTCTTTCTTTGATTTTGAACCCTGTTCTTAATTTCTCGAAACCGTTTTCAGAAATTTGAATTACCTTTTTGATTTCCCTATCGAATGAGCGCCTGGAATGGAATCTACGTTGACGCATTTTCAATACAGGAATTAGTAAACATTCGTTTGGATATGGTCGATTTTTAAATTCCGCGCAACTCAGCAGGCCTGTTTTTTTATTGATACCGGAGCAGATCTTATTTAAAAGAGTAGGAAATCGTTTGCTCTCTCTTTCATGTCGTGAGAAGGAAGCCATTTGATGCTCGCTTTAACCGAGATGTGTGATCCCGTGGTGTGATGGTTTTGAGCTGAATGCCCCGGTTGATTGGTTGATTAGTATGTATCACGTTGCCGGTACCGCGTAACCATTTGCAAAATCATTGGGCAGCGTTATAATTGATTCCTAATGGTTACTAAATCCCGCTCTTGCATCTTTAAATCCTGAAATTTCAGTTGTATTTTACTTTTACTTAAGTACGCTAGAGCCAATTTTTTTTGCGAGTCTCCGAAAATGTTTTTCAAGACGCTGCGAGCCCGAGAACATTTGCCCTCAAAGTGTTAGCAAGGTGGTGCTAAGTTGATACCTCCCACTTCTAGACGGTTTTTTCAAAAAAGGTTTTACTATTCTAAACTATAGGCTCCCGAAATATCAAAGCAAAAGACCGCATGCGAAATGCTTGAAAACTCGATGAGGAAAACGAATACGACTGTAAAATCTAGCAAGTGTATGCTTACCGGTGCTCAGAGGGTTAAGAAACGTAATTGTTGAGCTAAATTTGTAATATGGTGATATGCAATCGCAGCCATACGCAAGTCGAAATTTAATTCGCGCATTATTTTTGCAGATTGCCATCTGAGTAAAGGAGAAAAGCTGGCTCCGGTTTGCAACTTTGCACTAGGAATAGCTCTTTTCCGGCTCGTCTTTCGTAGCGATCGTTGACTGCTGTTGCACTCCTACTGTACACGCAATTATAGCGATTAGTATGTATATTCTGCTCGAAAATACGATTTCTTTCGAGATTATTTAAAAGCGAAGACAAGAAAAATTAGTGTACTAATTAAAACTTTGTTACCATACCGCGCACATATAATTCAGGGAGATGTGCAGGCATACTGAATGGTTTTATTGGTTACCATTTCGGTGAAACTGGTCGTCAGTATTTTACAAATTTGGCCGTATATTTCTGCCAAACCTGATAGAGGAATGAACAAATTAAAAATGCACAGATACTTGCGGGTTCAAGAGGAACCTCTTGTGAATGAGTACTGTATGCTGCTAGTACAAGTACTTTGCCTTGGATATCTCATTGTACTAAGTAAACATGAGATGAAATCACACAGTAGGACAGTTGTTGTACATTGTTAGGTCTACCAACCGTAATTTGGATAGTTAACAAGTTTATTAGACTGATAGTGAAGACTGTTAGAGAAATAAACTGAAAGAAAGGAAAGAGGAAGTAGAACTGACTGTAGAAATAATAAAACACATTATTATATAGTAAAGTTTTAACTATAGAAATGAAGGTAAATGGCACATACATCAGAATAGGGTTAANAGTGGACAGAGTTACAAACTAAGTATGATACTCGTGAGTTAAAGAACTATCATGATTTGATATGGGGACTTGTTGGGCGTGTCCAACAACTGCCCTCCACCGGAAAAACACCGACCGCGCGTGGTAGTTTGCTACAACTTTTTCCGAGGCGCCGGGTTTTCGCGGGGGCGGCGCGTCGGAACCCGATAAGGCCCCCCAACGGTAAAATTGAGCGGTTCCTGAACGTCGGTTTGTGTGGTTGTCGGTGCACCTGCACGCGGCCCGACAATCATCTGAAAGGTCGCGCTGTCCACCGGGCCCACCAAACTACTAAACGCGGCTTGCGTTGCCTGGTATAATACGTCAAATGCGTCGTCGCTCATAGTGAATCCGGGCGGTAAAAGACGCTGAACTTTGCGTCGGAATCTCGCCTCTTTTCCCTCCGAGATTAACGTTCCCGGGAACAGAATCGTGGAGTTCCATGAAGAATTCACCGCGGCGTTGTTCCCCTCCGGTGCTACTAACGGTAGCGGGTTGATAATCTCCGCCGCCATGACGTTGTCGTGTCGATCCCCCGTAGGATCATTTAAACTGAAATTCCGATCGCTTACCCAGTGCTGCTGTGAAGGCAATCCCGCTGGGCTAAGACCGGTTTGGACCATGGTAATGTCGTCCCCCACCGGAACTGGTGATGCGAGATTCCTCGCTTCCGCAGTAAGTTTTCTAGTGCCGCTCATTTTTCACGGCGCGTGGTGTCAGCGAGAAAAAAAAACTTAAGATTGTGAGTAGCGTGGTAACAATTGTAATATAGACGACTGATGGTGATACTGACGGTCCAACACCAGTGTGCCGCCTTTTATATACGACCGTGACAGAAGCGAAGCTTCATTCAGTGACCTCATTTCTGTCTCGTATGCGCCTCTCTGTCCGTAGTGTGCCTCCGTACTTCAGTTCGTGAATTTTTAGAAGCGGGTTTTTACTTTGAAGTTCGGCGTTCTGTGAAATAGTATTTCCGACTGTAGAGCACAATAGTATTTCGCCTACTTGTGTTGTCCGTTTTGCGTCCCATTCTCGGTGATACCTGGCATGTTCTATTGCTTGGCAGAAGGTCCCCGAATCAAAGAAGCATCCCCTGGCTGGGCATATAAACGGCTTCTTATCCCCGTGGCAGATCTTGCGATGAGCTAACCAAATAGATTTTCCAGTGAAACGGTTTCCACAATCGCATGTGAAATGCGGAATTTTCTTGCTGGCCTTCATGGCTTCGATGCATACGTCGCCGTGCCGCACTTTTTCATAGTCCGACTCCGACATGTATCCGCAGGGACATTCGAGCTTGGGCTTCTGGATTTCCTTCCCTCCCGGAATGGTAGGACCCATAAAAAAAACTTCTTTAGGAAACATGGTTGAGAAAGGCTTTTCCAGTCGTGAAAGGTCGACGATGTTTTCCTTTTCTGCCGTTTTGCGTGCTTCCTCCATGCTGACATGAAGGTTTTTCGAAAATCCTCCCTGTTGTCCTTTCCCTGCTTGATCCAAAATCCGACGCGTATCCGGCCATCCAAGAATCATGTCTAACTGTCCGGGCATGTCACGAAAAACTTGTACCAAAAGATTCGCTTGTCGGCCGAATGTATCCACCTTCAGTTGTATTGCTCCTTCACTCATCACTTGGTGCCCGGTCGCACTCCGTAGCTGAAACTTTTGAAACGGGTCCACCAGATGTTCTAACCCCAACTGTCTGATGACTTCCGAAGAAACAGCTGATACACATGACCCGGTGTCCCACAAACACTTCGCGGGATATCCTTCAATTTTCAAATCCAACATCGGTCGATTTTCGTGGTAGTTTTGTATTGAGAACATACTGCCGTCGCTGATGATCGATACGTCCCCTGGTACTCCTGTTTCTGGCTTGACTTTTGGTTTATGTCTGCAATTTCGTGCTTTGAGACCAGACCCCTGACATCGATAACAACGTTTGTCTTTTTCGGTCTGACATTCTTTTTCAACAGTCTCCGTCACATCAAAAAGGTTTGAGAAATCGAGGTGTTCCATGGTGGTAGAGATCGCTTTCGAGGTGTTTTCGATGCTCACTGCTGTGTCCTTCACGCCCGGGGGGTTCTGCCCTTGCCTCTCATTGCCCTCCACCGAGTCTGCGACTCCCGATTTCTGGCTTCCGTGAACGTCCTCCATCTCTACTTCTGAGATTGCTAAACTTTCTGTCGCGCGGTTTAATTCAGGGCTGCCCTCCACCGAGTGGTCGACTCCTGATCCTGTTGTCGTGTTATTTAGGAGGTTCTCACTCACCGGTCCTGTGGTCCCTTGTATCGGTGCTTTTGTCGTATTGTGCCACATAAGGTCGATCCAATCGTAGTTGATGTTCTCCAATCTGCGTTGACAAAATCGACTTTCCAGCATCATGTAGGAGTCCGCGTAGCTCAAATAAATGTCGCGCTCTTCCGGCTCTGTGTCGGTGATTTCCACTTCCAAAGTCCATACTTGTCCGAAAATTGTCACGTCGATGGTAGCTTTTCCAATTACCTTAAAAATTGGTGCTCCGGGCAGCTCGAGCTGCCAATGATGTTGGCCATCGATTAAATCTCCCAATCCTAGGTCTGTGATGGCTTTCAATCCTATAGTGGACTTCACGCGTTGGGTGAGTACCCCGGTAATTAATCGGTCTGCCACCGACAGCGTCATGGCGCTGTAGTTGTTCTCGTTGATTCCAAACTCAATAACGAAAATCGACAGATCTGCCATGTCCTGCACTCCTTGTTCCAAGTTGACATGCTGTCGGGCCTGTGGTCCTCCAACCGTTGGTTGAGTGCACTGCGTCTTAAAATGCGGTCCGCCACAATTGTAACAAGCTGGGGGTTTCCGCGGCTCCTGTGGTACCTCCATGTTCCTGTGTGAAACCTGTTGTGGTTGGCCTCCCGGCAGATGGTTGTTCTTCCCGGTTCCTCGTTGCCATTGGCTCCTGCCCTGTTGACTAGCATACTGCTGCCCATTCCTATTTCCTTGAAACTGTGGTCCACTTTGGAATCGCCCGCCACTGTTCTCTCTGTTAGAAATTTGTTTCGGCCAGACTTCTCGGCCATGACCTCTCGGCGCCTGCCATTGGTCATGCCGCTCACGATCGTTTGGTCCGTACCCATTTCTTTGTCCCTCAAATCGGTTCTGCTGGCGGTCACTCTCCCAACCAGTTCTCGGCTTGTAACTCTCCGGCTGGTAAGGCGGGAATCTGTCATCGAAACCACGAAATCTTTCTCCCCCGTTGTGTTGACCGGAGCGCCCTTTGTTTCTTGGTAATTTGGGTCAAAATGATTTCCGCGATAGTTTCCTCGGTTTTGTCGCTGCTCTCCATGCAGGCTGACCGGGTCAATAATTGCGTTCGGCAAAATTTCTACTCGCGAGCTCTGCGGTTTCTTTTGCACCCGGATTTCCATGTCGATGGCTTTTCCGGACTTGATCAGAAAATCTTGAGGTGTTGTCGGAGTCATCATGGTTACGTCACGGAACAGGTTGCCGTGAAGTCCGCTAGTTAATTTATCCGCTTTTTCTAAGTCGGTAAATGCTTTTCCCAAGCTTTCGAGAACGTCGTAAAGCTTCATCACCTCTTCGAAGTAGGTGTTGATTGATTCAGTATCTTTCCTGACCCGTCTTGCCAGTGCTTTTTGTTGATACTCCAAAAAGGTTGGTAGGCGAAAGTTTTTCAACATGATGTCTTTCAGTTCAACCCATGTCCCTGGAATGCTGGTTCGTACATACCAGTATTCTGCTCCACGTCCTTCCTCTAGAGAAAGTGGCAGCATTGCGAGCAGATCCTCATCCGTCCATTTCTGGGCATGTCCTGCCATTTTGTAGCGTCGGAGAAACATCCCAATTTCTTCGGTGTCCTTGTTCCCAAATTTCGGCATCGCGACTGGTCCCTAATTGCCATCTGATTTTGCTGGGTAACCACCGCGTCCGCGATTGTTTTGACCGTGACTCCCCCTTGTGTTGTGGCGGCCGACGAGGTTGGTGCCACTGACGGTGCCGAACGCTGCTTTTGCTGCTGCTGCGCGTGTCCGCCGTTTCCGCTGCTTCCACTATCCGTTTCGTTGTCACTGGGCATTTTGGGATGAAATCCTTTCTTCCCGGTACAATAAATTTCCTCCAGAAATCCCTCCGTACTCCGTTAACGCCACCCGTCAAAAGCAATGAGTAGTAGTTACAACCAACTCTCGAGCCCAACCAGACACTCCGTAAAGCGAACTGGCAGCCTACTCGTCGCGGTGTATAACAGTACTCGTACCTTCAAATGGTGAGGAAAACAGGAGACTTCGAAAAACTGGTGCGATCGCTGCTAAAGGTCACTCCACGAGCTAGACAGGGCGTGCACTCCCTTATCTAGTCGCCACTGCTATTCGGAACCAATTGTTAGGTCTACCCACCGTAAGTTGGATAGTTAACAAGTTTATTAGACTGATAATAAAGACTGTTAGAGAAATAAACTGAAAGGAAGGAAAGAGGAAGTAGAACTGCGCGTAGAAATAAAAAACACATTATTATATAGTAAAGTTTTAACTATAGAAATGAAGGTAAATGGCACATACATCAGAATAGGGTTAATAGAGTGGACAGAGTTACAAACTAAGTATGATACTCGTGAGTTAAAGAACTATCATGATTGGATATGGGGACTTGTTGGGCGTGTCCAACACTGCAGATCAAAGTTGAGAACATTTTCGTATGGCATTGTCTCCAATAAAAATGGCACTTTAAAAATTGACGTCTTCGCGACGAAAGATCGGTAAACAAAATTCTTCCACTCATTTTAAAATTGCCAAATACAGATTAATGTAGGGTGTTTTAAATGCGCTAAATAATTAAATTTTTTAAATTGATTTTTCATGCTTCTCGCGCCCGGTAGATTGTTCAAAGTTTTGTTCAAAAATGAGGCAAGTACCCGGTACATCATCTCGCGTCAATAAAGACGATGTTCGTGCGCCCGTTTTCGGTAACAATAATTACTAGTACATGATCAACTCGAACTGATGAATAACATTTTATTAAAATAAAGCTATTTAGTTCAGTATTAACTAAGTTGGCATTTAGACACTGAAAGGAAATATCAGTTTGATTGATGGCGCATCGACAAAATCTAAGATTTCTCTTCTAGGAGTTCTTGGCTCTAGATTGATTTTGCCCAACAATTTAACACGATGAGGATTTCAATTTGAAATCAGACTGAACCGTCTCTAACATGAAACATTTAATTTTCACAGTTTTGCCCCACTCGGGCGACTCGGAGTTGGAAAGCACTCTTTAACCTTTGTTCACAATGTTTATCCACTCCCATAATCTGAAGGATCTGCCCCCTATAGTTCCCACCTGTAAGTTTCTCAAAAGTATTAGCCCTCTTAATTAAAACAAATCCTCAAAATCGGGCAGTTTGTCGCTAATTTTTCTCTTCATCTCAACAGGACACGAGTACGACTACACATTACTTTTCTACTGCAAATGTGGTTGCATATGTGTTGTCGTTCCTATCTGTTGCGCCTTGACATCCTTGGCAGTAGCAGACTCTGGTGCTCCGAAATGCTCCACACTTTCCGTCCGCCAGCTTGTCTTTCCTGCAAGACTGGCTGCATGCTGCGTCGTCGTCTTCGCACTGCCGGCGATAGCTCTCACTTATACAAAGCATCTCCGTGCTTTCGCTCGGCGACACGAAAGCAATTAACGCTATTAAGTTCACGCCGATTGATAATATGATCAGTTTCATATCAGAGGGATTGTTTTTTCAACAAACAAAACTCGGCTGCGAGGGAGACGCAAATCATTGCGCGTTCGTTTAGATGTCTTGTGTGGAATTTTTTTACTGTACCTGCTGTTGTTGTTAGCATGTTGTTTGCAAAGTTCTGAGGAGCTTGTTTTTGCAACAAGTTCTAGGCGGAATATCGGGCCATGCTCTTTGATAGACATGGTTTTAATTGCTCTAGCAATGTGATTTTCCTACACGGTTAAAACCCGTACTGTGAGTTTTTTGAGAGGGTTTTAGTAGTCTGTGAGCGTCCCGTTGTTGTGTATTAAAACTGAGGTAGCAGACTGGAGTCGGCTCGCGGAGGGACGGCACGCCTGCTGTGGAATTGGAGATAAAACTTTTTCGCCACCCTCCCCCAACCTCGCCCAGGCGAGGGTAAGCTTTAACGTGTAAAAAACCGACAAAATCTGTTCGTAGGTGGCAGTACGAATTACTTGCTTGAAAATACATAAGAACTAATACAAAAGCAGACGCCGTATTGCTCAAGGTTATGTCATCCAGGGGTGCACCCATTGGCCCGTAATTGTTTGTTAAACATTTATTCCG
>LRSR01014161.1:0-29379 GCA_001579985.1 Hypsibius dujardini
GTCATGCAATACTCCCCCCTTACGTTCTATCGGAAATATTTCGGACACAATAAAAAACACCCCCCCTCTCAAACCAAAGCTCGGCGCGCCACTGCATCCGCCGGGAGATCTTCTTCTATTTGATCCACGAGCGCTTTCAAATGTGGCATTGTGAATACTAGACTTATTTTGATCTAAAAAATGCATTTTAAGCGCTGTATTTGGTGTTTTGTTGCGAGTCAGCCTTGAAAACAACGCGGGAGGTTCCACCATTACGATAAATGAAAAAAACCCTTCATTCCTTAGAAGAGTCTGGGGAAACTGGTGGATATTTTTTCTGGCATAGATTCGACGAAAATAAGTTCTGGGTAATCGATTGGCCAAAGAATTTTCAAAGTTTGTTTACATTTGAGCAACTTTGAGAAACGATGAGGAGCTTTGATCTGTCCAATTTTCCATAACTGATGCGGATTCACAGGGACAAAACGTCGATTTGGTGCTTCCTGGAGAAAATGGAAAAAACGTTAACAAACCCAAATTATTGCAGATCTTTTATGATAAAACGAAAGAGGAGAAATTTCTCTGTCGAATGAGTGGTGACCTACTTTCCCCCTGAAAGGAGACGGAGCTGCATGTCGGTGTCCTTGATCTCAAAAATAAGTTTCCACGCGGTAATTTCATCGTTCGCTTCAGCGCTGAGCACCAGGTTTGAGCTCGTGGACTTGATTGCTACTGCACTGAAACGTTTTTGGGAGCGTTGAACATGACCGCGGGAGCCATTGGAGGGACGGCTTGGAAGTTGTTCTGTTCGACCACAAACGGGGCTGCTTGAAGGGGGCTGTTGGCCATTCGGTTGGTGCACTTGCGGTTTCGCACGCACATCAAAATGAGAAAGATAATGGGACCGAGGATGATGACGCCCCCAAGGAGGATGAAGAAGATGAGAACGGTTACAAAGATGACGTCCACCATCGCGCTCACGCTCTCTCCCGGAGAGGCGTGCCAAATTAACTAATAGCCGTTTGAATTGATTTGTTTAAAGGTTATTTGTGAGACTGGCTGAAGGTATTATTGAAATGAAATATTGTGACAATACACCAAATTTTCTTAAGTTAATAATACAACATTTAAAACACAGTACAGAGGAAACGCATGTAAAAGAGGAAATGGTACTAGAATATGCTTATTGACTCAGGCATTCGTTAATCCCCTTAGGAAACTGCTAGAAGTATCCATGGCGATAAATAGCGGGGTTGTACAAACTGGCAAGTTTGATCAGACATAAATTCTAGCAGTCACAAATTCAAATCAATACCAGCAGTTGAAATTCAACAAACAGACAAAGAGACAGACAAAGAGACAGATAGACAGACAAAGGGACAGATAAACAGACAAAAAGACAGATAGACACACAGACACACAGACAGACACACAGACAGACACACAGACAAACAGATCGATGCAGGAAAAGACTCATACATAAACATTAATCAAACCAGCCGATCTAATAACCGATTGAGTGAAACGAGGATATGAACGAGCGTTTTCATCATGATTGGCGAACCCAGTGCCAGACACACTTTCAGGCATAGCTGTCGTTATAACCTCTGCCATGTGCATTGGGCAGTTAAAAAAATAACAAAAATATTATCAAGGCATGCAAAAATCATGAAATTCTTTGTCCTACTTGCAATGAACTACGGAGGAGGAAAAGAGGCTCTACACTCCAAGCAAGACGAATATCAGGTACCGGACTTGAATAGCCTATACTGTGGTTATTCGCTTACCAATGCACAGCGGGGGCTGAGGTTGTTCCTTATAATACCACCACACACCGCCCGTACCAGTGAGTGCGGGTAAGTGCGAGAGATAGCAGGTGATGTCATAAATGAACGGATGTGAGAGGAGCAGACAGGGTCCATATTCGAGTTCAACTGTGATGTCGTGCAGTCTTTCCAACTATCCCTCAAAAACACTTCACACTGTCACCTGCAGCCAAAAATAACTGGACGAGTGAATTAATTAAAATAATCCTTCGGCTAAAAACATGGCACATCAAAGAGGCTACCGAATCTAAGTCAACAACGACTATTCTACCGCTCTCTTTGCACAGCGACAGTCATCGCATCATTAGCATAGAAACATCCGGGTTGAGCTTCCTCCTTCGACACCGATCAAAATGCAAAACACGGAACAGTAAAAACATTTCGCTTATAGTTTTACGCAATTCAGCTTTGACGAAAAACCTTTCCTAATTTTTTTTGAAATTTAACATTAGTTTCAAATGTGAAAATTATGGGCCCAAGTAATGCCCCTTTAATTCCGTCTTACATTCTGATTTTATGGCAAGCAACGGGACTCCTTCCGCAATTTGTCTCGCCCTCAAAAAACGTTCATCTGAAGCGGCTGCTTCGAGCTTGGACCTTGCTGATTATTCTCGTCTTTTGCTACTTCTACACCATCGAATTGAATGTCTTCATCCGAACGTACCGTGTCGGCCTGAACAAACTCGAGTTCTTTACTATGATCCTGTGTATCTATCGAGAGTTCTTCTTCGTACTGCCCATCGTAATGCTCATCTTTCTCTTCGTTAAATCCGAAGCGATACTTCGATTGGTGAAGACAGTGGATGACGTCACGCTGGGTTCTTTGGAGGGACCGCAACGGAGAACGGTTAGATGGTTCCATGTGGGGTCGTGGGTGTTTGCGGCGGTAGTGGTTGTGGGTGCCGCATACGCCAACTACGCTGGAATTGAGCTCATGCTGGCGGAGATGAAGCTTCTTTTTCCCGATGACCTTGGATGGGTCGGTGAGCAACGGGTCGTGGTTATACCAGGTACAAGAGCGAATCACAAGGGGACGATGGGGTCAATGGCATTGGCCTAAATATGGCATTGGCTTTCGTTAATGTAAATTAACAAGGGAAGAAAGACTTTATGCTGAATATGCTGAATATCTAACTCATCGGATTCGCAAAGAAATCCGATAGTCCGAAATAAAATAAAGTTTTAATTTTTATTTAAATAGTACTTGCACATAAATCGAGCCAGTTAGTTGAATCAATCTAAAGATATTGTACTGAACTCAAAAAAATGATATGAATAAAAGAGTATCGGCGACAAAGTAATTCTATAATTGTGTTGTGGTACATTTGATGGTCACAAAATCATTCCGCTTTCTGATTTATTTTGATCTTCTTTTTTTCAAATTTTTAGGCGGGCTGATGTCATACCGTTTGATGGCCATCATTTACGGCCACGCTGTGGCTTACACCGCTTACTGCTGGACCGTCCCACCGCTCTTCCTCGTCGGGATGGTTCTCGCACTCGGTTATGGCTTCGCCAATCTAGGAGCGGAATTGAAAGAAATTTCCAAGCAGAGTAATCTCAAAAACAGTTTTGTTTTCGACATATCTCGCCGAATCTCCCGCATTCGCGATGACCATCGTCAGTTGAGGAGCGCAGTGAACCGTGTTAATAACACTGCTGCCTTCATCATCATCCTCAGCACAATTGGAGACGTGATAATGCCTGTGTCGTTGGTGTCGCAGTTTTTGACAGAAGAATCGAAAGAATTGGGCGCGATGTTCACGAACCACTGCATGAAATATGGAGTTTATTTCTTCTCGGCCTGCACAATCGTTCAAGGCATTCTTCGCATCTCAGTTTTCGTATGGATGCACGAACAGGTACATCCAACCTTGTTTTTTTTCAAAAATATTTTACCAAACACTTTAAACTTTACGTTTCGAGAGTTTTATTTTAAATTAATCTAGAATAAACATTTATTAGCGTTCTTTTCCAAATTAATAAATTGCACTGTGGAAAATCGATTGAATGTTATAGAATATCAAAACAATAATACTTCGATAACTTAAACGGTCAGAACAAATTTCGTAATTTTGAACTGAACGATATTTATTCTAGTTACGATGTTTTCAAAGAAGCAGTACCATTATTGTATTATTGTTCGTTTTCATGTTCGTTTTTGTGTTCGTTTTCATGTAGGCAAGTTCAAGTAAAGTTCACCTCCGAAAGATCGTGCTCTCAGCTCTCGAGTCAGGAGTCAAAGATATCGCCAAGCAATTCGAAGAGGAAATGTCGGAGGACGAGGACTCGCTCTCCATTTCCGGCAATGGATTCTTCGCCATCACAAAGCACTTCGCTGCAACGGTACGAAAAAGGAACATATACATCCCAAATACGCTTAGAAACAATACGCCCAATAACAATAATAAATACTCTTGAAAGAATAATCATATAACATAACATAAAATTTCGTAGCGTTCAACATAAACGTCTCGTGTTTTATCATCTGCAGTTGTTCGGCGTGATTCTCACATATTACCTGCTGATCTACGAAACGAAGGACGAAAAGAACGATCTAGATGAATTGCAGGCCTACCAGGAGATGACTTTCGTTAAGTTGACCGCACAGATTCAAGGCCTGATTAACCATATGAACAAGTCCTCGGACCACAGTCTTCTCACAGCTCAGCTCAACATACCAGGGTAAAGATCTTGAATTTTCCTACCTCACAGCAGTTGTATGCAAAACATAATTATGGTTTTATGCGTTCTGTAACACTCTACATTTCAATACGGAGAGGAACAAAATTACGAAACATTGTATCTACAAAATAGTAATATGTTTTAGTTACTGTAGAATGCCGCACAGTTGAGGATAGCGGCGTTCGGTTAAACAGAACGCTCACTAACTTTGCCAACTTCGTCTGAGTTTGTACGCCAAATTTTACTGGCGGCTACGTGATGCTGCATGGAGCTGCATGGAGCTACGTGGAGCTGCATGGAGCTGCAAGGAGCTGCATGGAGCTACGTGGAGCTGCATGGAGCTACGTGGAGCTACGTGGAGCTACGTGGAGCTGCATGGCCGCCGTGGGACGTTGTGGAAGAAATCTTGGATCTCCATATTGCTCCACCTTACTCCACGCAGCTCGAATAAACAAATCGGCTTGAGGAAAACACACAGAGGATGTCTGTCAAAAGTCTGTTAGCAATCTTATTCTCCTCCCAATTCCCAGCCGAAATTACCTTGGATCATCATAGATTCCGAAAATATATAAAAAACAAATTCGGAGAGAACAATCGCAGCACTGGTCAAAGTTGAACTTCGTGCGCGGGAAGACGACTTTTCTGTCTGTTCAATTGTTTGAGCACGAGCACCTTCGCGAGCACCTTCGCGAACTTCGCGCAGCTGAAGTTTCCCAAAGCAGATTTCCGAACAAACAACAATCACGTTTTTGAAAATTCTATTCACCAGTGCTTCTATTGAAATGAAAGCCACTGAATGTGCGGAAATAAGTAAACGGTTTCGGGCCAGGAACCCAGACGGCTGAATTCAGGTCACTCTGCCGCTTCAGGACCTAATGAACTTTTCGTATTTCAATCGGTCGCTAAAATCCTTTTGCTGTTTGGTGAATGGAAGTCCAATACATTCCCTATCCCAGCACATGATGGGTGAGGACATAAATCAACGAAGGCCAACACGGCATCAAATGTTTATCAAGTTACACACAGTGGGAGAACTCCTTCTGGTGATCGGATCATTCAACAACAAAATCCTCATTCATGCATTGAGTAATCCCAATTACATGGCACCATTGAATAGCCCACGGCCTCCCTCAAATGTTTGATACATGCGGACAATAGATTTGTTGGGTAGAAGACCATTAAAAATCTCAAAGAAGATGGTCGTAGCAGAGTAGAAAGCACATTTACATACGCAACAGATCACTGCGTGATTCAGCTGCGGAAAGTGGCCTGCGTCCGCTTATTACTACTAGACTACAACTATACTAAAACTGTACTAAAACTAAACTATGCTAAAACTATATTAAAACTATAAGGAAACTGTACTAAATCTGTATTAAAACTATATTAAAACTATACTGTAATATAACATCCCCATATATAAATTGGTATAATATATACCAAAACTATAAAAGCTACAATAGTATATTGCCTGATGTCCACATCAAATTATGAAAGCCCAAAATAAATACAATGTCGAATTTTAATTAATTAATTAATTAATTACAAATTTAATGTAAGATAAGACGGGAAAACTTTGACATTTAATTTCCGATCAAACGTAAAACTTACGCGATTGGCTAGGTTGTATTGAAGTATGATGATGATATTAAAAAATATATGCTGAATACCTAACTCATCAGGTTCGCAGAAAAATCCCATGGTCTGAAATAAAATACAATTTTGAATTACAATTAAACAGTCCCTAACACATGAAGCGAGTCATTTAATTAAATAAAATGAAATGAAAAATACTTCGCTTAATATCGCAGCATAGTAAAAATTAAAATTAAAATTAAATTAAAAGGAAATCAAAATATGATATAGACAAAAGTCCTTTGATATTCCCAAAATCATTCCGCTTTCTGATTTATTTTGATCTTACTTTCTGGCAAATTTTTAGGCGGATTGATGTCATACCGCTTAATGGCCATCATTTATGGCCACGTTGTGGCTTACACGGCCTACTGATGGACCGTCCCACCGCTCTTCCTCGTCGGGATGGTTCTCGCACTCGTTTATACCTTCGCCAATCTAGGAGCGAAATTGAAAGAAATTTCCAAGCAGATTGATCATAAAAACAGTTTTGTTTTCAACATATCTCGCCGGATCTCCCGCATTCGCGATAACCACCATCAGTTGTGGAGCGCAGTGAACCGTGTTAATAACACTGCTGCCTTCATCACCATTCTCAGCACAACCGGAGACGTGATAATGCCGGTGTCGTTGGTTTCGCAGTTTTTGACGGAAGAACCGAAAGAATTGGCGCGATGTTCACGAATACATGAAATACGGAGTGTACTTCTTCTCGGCCTGCACCAATCGTTCAATTCAATTCGATTCGTTCATCAATTTTTATATGGATGCACGAACAGGTACGTCCAGCGTGTTTTTTTCCAGCGTGTGTCCAGAAAAAGTCATAGACATGCCGATCTCCAAAGAAGCAGTACCATTATGGTTTTATTGTTGGTTTTTATGTAGGCAATCTCAAGTAGAGTTTATTTCCGTAAGATCGTGCTCTCAGCTCGCGAGTCAGGAATCAGAAGTCAAAATGTGGAAATGTGTTAAGTATCAACAAAGAACACTGGTGTAGGACTTCCTACATGCTGGGATGTGTTCAACCAAAAGTCAAGGATACGCGATATCAACGAGAGGAAATAATCCTAGACATTGAGAGTATTATTGATCAAGAATGAGTAAAGTTTATGATGCCACAGTCCCACGTCCTCTGCCGTATTTATTTGGCTTTTAATGCCGACCCAAGAAAGAAGGAGGAAGAAAACTTGGGAAGAAATCGATAAAGGGCGTTTCTTAACGGCTTTAAATAAAGGCTTTACACTCCTTCAGCCTTTTCTAATAACTAATGATGAAAAATATAAATGAAAAATATAAATAAATGGAAATATAAATGAAAGTTACCCAACAAACCAAGTAGACAAGACGGAACGGCTTATGCTAAAGAACCTTACACTCGCTGTCCATTCCGGCAATAAATTATTGTTATTTATTCTTTATTCTTTAGTTTATTTATTTTATTAATATTTTAAAATCCTTTGAAGAGCTGATATCTCAACCCTTCTATCTTCTTGTTTTTTGCTGCTTCTTGTTGCTTCTTGTTATAAGTGTCCACCGCCACGATAACGTCCTTCGCGTCCGTGCTCGAAAAGTGCAGCAAGGCTGTGCAACGGAATTGTCCGTTGTGAGTCAACATTTCGACGGTAAAGTTGATACGTCCGAGCGACTTTAAATCGCCTCGCGCTCTCTCTTTAATGTACTCTTTGCTATATTTCGGATCCAGCCCGCGGATGAGGATAGTCCTGCAAACGAACACGTAGAACCATAATTAATACTGCTTCTTTCTCCCCAGCACATCTGGTAATGTAATGCCTTACGTACCCAGGCACTTCAGGGAGCTGATCCTCGATATCTTGCAGTACTTGGGGACGTATCCAGACCGGAGCATCCTATAAATATTTTATTGATCTCGAATTATATTTCTGGCTGCGGTGTGCTAATTAAACCTATATTTTACAAAAAGGAAAAGCCATTGCGTAGGCAATTAGAACAACTCTCTTATTATTTCAAGGAATCTAATAAATGATGTGCTGGAATGTCAGTAAGATATAGTTTTCACGCAAATCCCCCTGCAGTTTATTTAAATACCATTGTATTTATTTGTATTTTGATTTGAATTTTAGCATTTGAAAGGAAACAAGTACTTTTTTTGTTTAAAATCAAATGATATAAAATTTGGTATTAAAAATATATTTCAAATTTGTTTAACTCTCTGGGGACTGGGTGTTTTGACCCCCCCCCCTTGAGGACGAGGTTGATCCTTTTCAGGATCACTTGGGACCGACCACTTCTGGTCAGTACTGTCAGAATTTTATTTTGAAATCAGATGAATTTTATCATAGTTAGATCAAACGGCTTTGGATCACGCAAATCGGATTAAAATTCGAACTGTAAGGCCAATGTTACCGCAAAAGTGATCCTAAGTAAACAAAATCCGTCCCCAGAGAGTTAACAGGATGCTGGTTGAAGCATGGGTTGAGATAAATCGCTACAATATTTACTTGAAGCTGCAACATCTTTCAAATTAAACTTTTTATTAATAATTATAATCTTTATTTTAGCAAAAAAAACTTCTGAAGCTTCCGAAGTGTGGATTCAAAATAAATTTCTAAACTGGCACTAACCGTCCACACGTTTCCAACTTTGAATTCAATGCCGCGCAGCGTGTGGTACATCCCCTTGCAGAATTCCATGGCCTTGGCAGCGTCTTTGAAGCCCATGGAGATGTCGCACGTTGTCACCTTCTTCTTCTTGATCCAGTTGAAGTTAATCTTTAAGTATTCCAAATGGTGCACACCGACCTGGTCCACACCAACGTAGACGATGAAGTCTCTCATGGTGAAATCCAGTGAGATATCGTTAATGAAGGTTTTATTCTCTTCCTTTCGATCCCTGTGTGGATGTAACCCGAATGTGAAATGGATAACACGCTACATAAAACACCAGAGGCAACTTACTTGTGAGTGAACTCTTTTCCTTTGTCCACGAAAGTGACCGATTTGTTGTTCTCTACTCGGGGAACGAACTCTATCGGGGCCTACAGACACGCATCACATTGACAGGTCATAAGATTGCATGACTCAAATTAATTTAAGGTTACTGAAGTAAAATCATACATTTGAAAATTACGTTAACGTTTTGTATATCATGAGAGGAATTGAATATAAAATCTTTTTGTTCTAATATTTTAAAACAACCATTACTCACATTAAATTAATTTTTAAATAAAAAAGTAACTAAAAACAATTGCGATAAAACAAAATTCAATTTACAATAAAAATAAATTTTCAAAATTATAATAGCCTTTTCCGATTACGAACTCCTTAAACGGGCACTTCACAACACTCACCTTGTAAATAGTGTTGATAATTTCCATTTCACCTATTCCACGGGTGGCCTTGATGATTATTCTTTTCTCGGCATCTTTCTCACTGCAGCTTTTCAGCAAGAACGCTTGCCCAGTGAGATCCTGCTTCTCCCAATCCTGATCCAGTTTAATCAGCAGCTTGAAGTTACGTGTTGGGCCGATAGATTTCTCTACATTATCTTTAATCTCCTTGAAAGGAAGACCGATGAGAGCGTGTGGGGCTTTCAGGAAACGATGAAGCGGGTCAACCTGTGAGCATAAATATACAAAAACACATTATTGAGGATAGAATTGGAACAGTGCCCTACATTTTCGGCAATCAATTCCATGTGGCAAAACTAAACTTTAAGCATAAACTATAAATAAATAAAGTTCGTAAAAAAATTTACCTGGCTTCATTTTTGGCTGACTAAAACAAACTCAACAAAAGATATTTTTACTAGTACCTAGTACTAAAATTCAGGTGAACAACCTAGCAAAAAAACAGTAATTAATAAATTACTTGACCGAAAATTGACCACAATGTTCGTAAAGAAAGCAAACTGAACTAAAAACCTGTAGTATTATACTAAAACCTGCAGTGAAAAAAATATTAAAATACACTTAAAATTAGAGAGCTACTTTTGTCGAATTCTACAATCAATCAATCAATCACTTTGCATGATACAGGAAATCGTTCGATTTTTGTCGGTTTGTCCGTATTTCTGTCATTTTTAACAAAATCCCATCCCTTTCGCATTTTTTAAATCGACCCATTTCCTACAGGACGAAACAAAAATAGCGACAAATGAGGGGAAACACGGGGACCATTATCATCCCGATTAACACAACTTGAAACGTAAAATAGAACTCGTAGAGTTTACATAAAATTAAATAAAATTAAAAATATTTTCTTAAATGCCGAAGATTTATCTTCTCGACATGACTTACAGTAGGACCGCCGTGATGTTGATCCATTGGTGATGAGTAGTGGTGAACTGAAAATTTGAGCAGATTTTGTATTTATTTTTTATTTGAAAACATCCCCAAAAGGTGTACAAAAGGTGTAAAAAGCAGTTAATAAATTATTTACAATTTATTGCTAATCAGTCAATCAACCAACCACCATCACTTATACCTTGACAGAAGAATTCAAAATGAGGAAACGTTTTTTCCGTCGATCTTCCGAGGAAATTGGTGTAAAGGAGGGATGGAGAAATTGGTGTGATGGAAGGAAATGTGAAAGTGATGGTAGACAAGAAAAGAAAAAACTTCAAAAGTTTATGGCCTTTACTGGTGTTAGCCCTGTCAGTCTAAAAAAACCAACGTTTTCGATGGCTCATACTTGAAGCGGATATCCGAGATAACCGGTTCAAATATGAGCTCATATGAAGGTTGGGCTCATACAAAATTATTTATTATTTTGTGGGTCAATGACTCACAAGTATGGCATTACAAATACACCGGTGATTGGGGTTGACGTAATTTATAGTGTATCTGTCGCCCATGGAAAAAAATGCAACAGGTGTCAGGTGGTGCAAATGTCGGATGGAAAAGAAAGAAAGTGTATAGGGGTGTGTTAGACCCATGAGACCCTTGGCAGGTTTGTTCACTGATGACGCACGTACACCCTGTTGGGCGATGTACGATATTCACGTGTTAAAAAAACATAATAACTATTAATAATTAATATTAATTATGTTATGTGTTAATAATTAAAAACAGGAAGTGAAGGAAAAAGCTAGTATAAATCGGCGAGGCATGGGAAAAAAGAAATCAGAAATTTTCCGAAGACGTACGTATTATATATTAGATATTAACTATTATATATGATATTCTAATTATTAAATACTGAATGCTAGATAATAAATAATAATTAATAAATAATAAATAATAAATAATAAATAATGATATTGGATATCAGATATACTGTAGAATTCCGATCAACTGGTGCTCTTGCGCAATCAGCTCAGTCAAAAGAGACCGGAGCTGATTGGTTGCGAAATTAGGGGACCACAAGACTGCACGTGCTTGATTGCCTGATTTTTAATGATGTGTTTTCCCTTTCGTTTTCTCTCTTCTTTTTGGTCGATTCATTGATTATCGCAAGTTTTTCAGCGAGTTAGAAAACTTCGTGGGATTGGCCGCTTGATTGCCTGATATTTTTTCGCAGCAGTCATTCTCGCTACAAATTGTGTGAGAATTGGGCGATTGATTACTTGATTGAAGCAGTTCAGGGTTTTCGGCCCGTCGGAACTAATTTACTGGGGGGGGGGGTCCAAGAATCAGCACCAACTGATCGGAATTCTACAGTACTTGCTGTCGTAAAATATATACCAGCATATCTATTTAATAATGACAATTGCTATACATATATATGTACTTCAAATAGAGTAAAAATGTACAGCTAAAATATCAAAACAGAAATGCTTAAAACTGACAATTCTGTGCAAGTATGCTGTTTCTGCAGACGTTAATGTGTGTGTAACTGGAATTTTCCTTTGACCTTGGCTAGTTGGTAAACGACTAGTACTCTCAACTACAGCAATGCGCGCATAACTAAAGGTGGCGCCACTTTCTTTTCGTGACCTTGAACAGAGTCTGAACTCTGAAATAGCCACTAAAATTGGGACTCGTTCGTTTTCATAGTGATGACGAGTATTATTAACAGGTTTTATTGATGACTCAGTTGCTATTGAATTAATTGCAGCTGCGTGTGTGCGAACAAACATTTTCCTTCTTTTCCTTTCATCTAACTTTGACAAATCTTCTAACTTGATCCGTTTTGAGGTTCAAATGTATCTCAGTGTCTTATGTGAACACGTTACTCGTTTTATCATTATTGCGAATTGCGTATTGCGAATATGTATGTTTTATTAGCGAATACAGAACCATTAGAATCTCGGCTACGAAAGACTCAATATAATACATGCACATGTAGGTGAATGAATCATCTCATGACTCATCTAGCTCCAGATCAAGCGGAACACGTGCAATTTATGTAAGTACCAGTAGCGGTACTGCCTTGGCGATTATTCTGATCTAGAAGGAAGCAGAAAAACGTGGCCAATAATCCAAATACCTGAAAGAGAATTAGCCGGCCATTATTATTAAGTTTCGGCTTCAATTCAAGAAGCGTTTTGGGAGGACTTACGCTGATGATCGTTCCGCGAGTCACGTGTCCGAAGCCCAACACTCTAAGCCTCACTTGTCTCGTTTCGAAACAGGCCGATCGCATTGTGTCCATTAACTTCAACAACTCAGATATCGCGCCACAAGATAGCGCTAGTGTCTGACTCGTCACTTGGGCATTATCGTCCAGGGCGGGACGAGGCAACGCCCCTTGGGCAATGGAAGACTGAAGCTTTTGCAGCAAGTTGAGGGTCACTTCATCCTAAAAGCCGTGAAAATGTCATGGACCTGTTGAACTGCGGATTGGATCAGAACTGAACAAGTTTTTCGCACAAAATGATTTTTACAGTACTCGAACAGAAAAAAATGGAAAACAAAGAGATTAGAACGTACTGTTTCTTGTCAAGGGCCAAATGTAACAAGGAATTTTGCCGCCAACTGGAAGAGAACAGAACAAAGTATAGAACAATAGTGTTTCTGGCAGTATTTAGAAGGAACAGAGAAATACAGAACACATTGATTAAGCTGAATTTATTTCCCAAATGGCAAGAACCGAATCGGGTGAATAAATAAGCCAGGAACAAAAAAACTAAAATTGAACAGAAACAGAACAAAAAAGAACAAAAGGAATAAAGTGGAACACAAAACCAAACGAAGCAAACGATTTGTCCGACAAGAACAGAATGAAACGAATGTAAGAGATTAGAAAAAGCTGGGATGAAGAAAATTCTCACCGTATCCGACAAGGAGAGAAGGCCATTCATGATGCAAAATAAGCTAACCAGATACAGAACACTCGACGCGCCCATTCGGAAAAACTGGTAGTACGTGCCGCTAAAGCCCTCGCTAACGACGCAAGTCAAACAGACAATGTCAGTTGCAAAAATCACCGTAATCAAAATCCCCAGCTCTTTTTGAACATATTCCGCAATGACCAAGGCATTTTCGCGGGCGGCCCAAATTTTCGAAAGCTCCATGGCGGTCATTGTCGTCCCACCTCTCCTATGGACATCTTCCATCAGTCGGCGACACGTGTCCGCCAGGTTGCTGCAAGCGTCCACAAGAAACATCCCGAGAAATCCCGAGCAGAGAAGGCGAATAGCTTCCGTGAGGTTGTGAGCGAACAAAACGAACAGCTGTTCCTGGAGGTATGTGACGGGGAAGAACGGGAAGCGAACAACCGGCCATGGGTCAGACGCAAACAGATCGCAGAGGCGACTGCTGGTCTGCGTGACCAAATAACACATAAAGGTCACGAGCGTCAAGAATCCAATGAAGGAAGCCGTGCGTCCATGTTCCTGGTGGATGGGAACGGAGTTTATGTATCTCTTTCCGTAGTGGAGAACCGGAGATTTACGCCAGAACGTCACGAGAACAATCAACGTAGTAGCGGTCTTCACGAGGAAGGTGGTTTTGAACACCACGTCGGAGATCTGCAGTGCACCCTTAGGAGCTTCGATAAAGTACGTGACATTGTGCGTGGCTTCGTAAAGGAACGCGAAGAAACTTAAAGCCACCCATATCAGACCACAAATGGTGTGGCTAATAGCTGCGTCGCTCAGTTTCGTGGTGGGTACGTACAAGCCGAGGAAAGACAGGATTGCGCTTAATGTAGACCGCATGATGCGCGTTTTCGGAAAAGGTTTCATTGTCTTAAATAATTTTAAGTTTCCTTTGAAGTGAAGCGTCATAGAAGGAAGGGACACTAAAGGACAAATTCCTTGGTTCCTTTGAGATTTATGTTTGGCTTCAGGCTGATAATTGAGGTCAGACACTTTCGGCTGGGCATCCCGGATGACGCGGCAGAAAACCTGGCAGCTCCTCTTTGTTATCGTACCTGTTATCTGGGATACACAAGGGGTGCATGACTATTTGATCAAATGTAACACTCCTTCGAATAAATCGTTTACTTTTGGGGGAAGGACTGCAAAAGGCCGGAAATTGCGGTGGATAGGGATGGGCTACCTGACGTAATCGATGAAAGTGTTTGACCGAGATGACTACACGTATGCACGGTCGATAGGTTAATTTAACATTTACTGTGCCTTTTTTTCCCGAAACAGCCAATCGCCTGATTATATTTGGCCAGCATAAAAATATTGATGTAAGATTTGGTGACGCTTGTTTAAGATGTTAAAAAAGGGTTTCTTATTTTCAGGGTCATTGAGCGTAGTACGCATCATACACGTCCTGTTGTCGTTCCCTTTCCTTCAATCTCCTTCGTTCCATCGTCCCTGTGCACTCACTGTTTCAACAGCTTAGGCGCGAAGTCCTAAACCGGTTTTAAGGCATAAAGTTCAGATTTTATTGATGGTTCCTAAAAATTGTCTGAGAAGTTTGAAATGGTAGCGTTCATCTACAAGCAATAAAGGGATTGAATGTTGTCCTGATTTGGGAGGGAATTTTCAGCGTATATTAAGAAAATCTTTAACAGGTCTGATATGAGAGGGCCATCACGCTTCCCGCGCCGGAGGAACGCAAATATTGAGGAACAATCGATTTGTCTTCTTAATGACACGGAACTTTCCCGTGAACTATTCCGTAGCACTTCTGCGCGGTTTATTCCCACAAGAACAGGTGGCTTTGTTTAAGCTAATTCAAGTGCTCGTGGAGCACAGAAAAGCCTCTGAAACCGATATGTCTCTCCCCGCTTTTACGTTGCTGAGTCGGCGGGTGCACGCCCCGTTAACAAACACACTGGAAATGCCGAGAAAATATTTTTTTCGAGGCGGTAGAAATCGGGTTTCAATACATTTTGTCTCCTCCTTCTGGGCATTTTTCATTGATCAAGACAACAACCCATATCTACGCCCATTATGACTTCTGTAAGCAGCTTCATGTGCGAGAAAGGCCACGCCAAATCAGAGCACAGTGAGAGTAAGTTCTCGTTGTCCTCATGTGGAACATTTTCGGTGATTGCGTCCACTGACAAGCTCAGCTTCGGGGAACATTTACTGAATCACATCCTCACCGGCATTGGCTTGCTAGATCCTGGCAACGAAGACCGATTTACCAGCGCTAGACGGACAATTTCCATGTCGATGCTTGTTCTCATGAGCGTTCTCGCGTTCCTCTACGAACTGACTGCCAATCTGAACTTCCTGACCGAAGCACATCCCCACGGGGTTCGCATCGTCGACATCGTTTACAGTGTCAAGTACATCGTCAAGACCTTCACCACTCTGGTGGTATTAATTGTGTTCTGGCAGCGTTCGGGCAAGCTGGCTAATCTAAAGATTGAGCTCAACGAAAAAAATGTAATGAACGAACAGAACAAAGGGAACAGGAAACGGAACCGAGATGAAAACTTCATCGCTTTGATAACAATTTTGACCTTCGTACTGTATTTGTCCGCGACACTTTTCACTCGAGTCTACAACGTCCTCCATCAGAACGACCAAGCGGTCGCTAATTTTCCGTGGATCGAACTGACGCTCTTGCAGGAGGAGATGATTATCTTCGTACTTCGCAACATCACCGAGGGAATAAGAGTGCTGTGTTCCGGATGCCTGGGGATTTTTCTGGTTCAGTTCTCTTCGGGTTTGGCGACTGCGTGTTACACGATGTTGAAATGTGCTCAGCGGAAAAGGGAGAATCTAGTGAGCGGGGAACTAACCAAAATCTGGGCGTCAAGAGAGAACGCGTTGGCCATGGCGGGATCGATCCAAAGGGAACTCGGCGCATTGATTTCCGTAATATTCATCACGGACATCTCGAGTATGGTGTGCGTGGTCGGTGAGACACTTCGACTAGGAAGTCCAATGGGAAGGATTCGTCTGGGAGTGTCGACGACAATTTACCTTGTCAGCTTCTTCTCTCTTTCTCACGGTTTAGTGCGGCTCACTGATGTGGTAAGGCGCTCGGGTACATTGTACTAGTTATTGTATGTCCGCTACTCCGGCCTCCATTTAGTTTGTCAGCTGGAGAGTCGAACAGCCTATCCGTTTGTCTGTCCATCCGTCCGTCCGTCCGTCCGTCTGTCCGTCCGTCCGTCCGTCTATTTGCCCGTCTGTCCGTCTGTCCGTCTGTCCGTCTGTCCGTCCGTCCGTTCGTCCGTCCGTCTGTCCGTCCGTCCGTTCGTCCGTCCGTCTGTCCGTCCGTCCGTCCGTCCGTCTGTCCGTCCGTCTGTCCGTCCGTCTGTCCGTCCGTCCGTCCATGTGTCCGTCTGTCCGTCTGTCCGTCTGTCCGTCCGTCCGTCCGTCCGTCTGTTCGTCCGTCTGTCCGTCCGTCCATTTTTACAGTTCGACCGCCCGTCTGTCCGACCGCCTGTCCGCCTGTGCGTCCTACCGTCGAACGGTCAGATTGATAGTTTACCAAACCGATTGTGTCGAAACTTGCGTCAATCTTTTTCTGTTTCAGCTTCGGTTTTGATTAAGGAAGTAAGACTAACCCTCCCATAAACACGCATAAACCAAGGCACCCTCTGTGTTTTTAGGACGAAAAAACCTTGAATATAGTTAAGAAAATCCAGTCGGCAAGGATTCAAGATGAAATAACTCGCAGGGAAGATAGGAGTGAACGATGTGCATCAAAGGCGCCAACAGCTTGGGAAGCATGGAGATCTACCACAACAGCTATGGACTGGATCACGTTTTCACCGGCCTTCTATTTCAGCTGCTTCGGCAGTCGCAAGGCAACACTTGCGGTCAGCGGTTTCGGTTACGTCAGCCGCGGAACTATTTTGAGTGTAAGCACTCCGGAACGGCAATCTAGAAGATTCCAAACTAATTTGAGACATGGCTGAATGTTTTACAGGTTTTTGGATTACTCGTGACTTTTTTCTGCTTTCTACTGGAGCAGGGAAGCCTCAGTGGGAAGAATCCATTAGCCACTACTTGTGGAAATGGTACCGCATGATCGTGGTTTCTAGAGGCCTCGGCCTCGGAACACTTACTAAGCTGTGCTACCCCCTAAAACATCTTTTTGTGTGTTCCGAATTCGGCGCAAATAAAAATTCACACTTTCTACGTGAGTTCTTTCCGGACAAAAGCGTAACCCTTAATTTGGTACATCAGATGTCTGTTTGGGAAATCTTTTACCCTGCGGACAATTGTGTCTGGAATAATTTGTTTTCAATCTGCCGGATGACAAGCTTTGTCCATGTAAAGTCATAATCAATCCGGCAAAAACAGACAACTACCTAATATTTCTTTTTCCTTCGTCATTCGCATTAAAAAGTTTTGTGCTTGTCACACACCGATAAAGCAGAAAGACACAGACGGAGAGACACCCGAACAGACATACTCAATCAACAGTCACTCAAATTGCAACCAAAACATTAGTCAATCGACGATCAACCAAATGAACAGCGCGTTGTTTTCAATCAAGCAATCAATTGACGGTACACAGCAGCAAGTCTTTTAAAACAATTGCCGTCAATTGATTATTTGATTGAAAACCATGTGCTGTTCATCTGGTTGATTGTTGATTGATTAACTTTTTGGTTGCAATCTGAGTGACTGTTGATTGAGCATGTGTGTTTGGGTGTCTCTCCGTCTGTGCCTTTCTGCTCTATCAGTGTGTGACTGCCGTGTAGGATATCCAAAGTCATCGGATGATGTACGGACACACGCACTCTTTCGGTTGATTAAATAATTTGTTTAGTTCAATTAATTATTTAATTAAAACTGAAGCAACACCAAAGTGCAGATATAGTATCAATCAACAATCAATTGAATGACAATGCTGAAGAACGTAATCAAGCAATCAATTACCAGCCAAACCACTATGACAAAAAATACGCCAATCAACAATTAATTGACGGTTTCAAGCAGCAAATCTATTGAGACAATTGCCAACTTTGAAATTTCACCAAAAAAAAGTTCATTTAGCTTGGCTGGCAATTTTTTTTTCATATTTTTTACTAAATGGGGTCTAAATAAAAAATGTTTTGGAACGGTTCTAAATTCGACTGTTGAATATTTTCCCAAGTTAGACAAGCAATGTCTGCCCAGGTTGACTTTTCAGTAAAGCAATTGTATCAGCAGAGACGCTGTTAAATGCTTAATAGTTGGCATCAAAAAAAGAAAACAGTCCGCTTACATATAGTCCGCTCGTCTTTTTAATGCTCACACAAAGTTTGTTCTGTGGTCACACATACAGTAAAAGTCCGTTAACTTATTATATACGGTCTTACGGATGACAAAAAATTTCGCTTTTTCTCACTTGTCACAAGTAAATCTACTTCTGACTTTATTTGTGTGAGAAGGATATGGTTTTTGCCTGGGAATGTGCGTGGGAGTAATTCTGGTCGGACCAAGATTAGAAAACGTTTATTAGGGAACTTGTACGCCACACTTGTGACATGTCGCCGGTGTAACGCATGATTCTAAACAACTAACAAGGGAAGCGAACGGTAGCTGACACGCCGATTTGTCTGAATTTTTTGTTTCAAATAGTGGACTAAATTAATAGATTTTAGCAAAACATTTCATCTGCAAACAAGCTCTGGTTTGAGCGGGAGAAAATTCGGAAATTTCCCGATGGCTCCGCGGGTTTCCTATTCAATTCAACCGTTGATTGTTTGATTTATGTTCTAGCAAAATTCAATTTAATTTTTTTACCACTCTAACCCAGACAAAATGTCGTTTTTTGAAAACGTTCGATTCCAAGATTTTTAACACTCTTCCACTCCAAATTCGATTTGGAATCGATTGACATTTTTTGCATGACAGGGGGCGGAACTATGGATCATTTCTGCAACGTCACTCGGAAGCCTGGATTGAAACTAGCCCATAACTCCGCCCTCTGGCATCTAAAAACGATTCTGCTGATGTCAATCGATTTCAAATCGAATTTGGAGTGGAAAAGTGCTAAAAATCTTGGAATCGAACGTTTTCAAAAAACGAAATTTTGTCTGGGTTAGAGTGGTAAAAAAATTAAATTAAATTTTGCTAGAGCATAAATAAAACAATCAACGGTTGAATTGAATAGGAAACTCGCGGAGCCATTGGGGAACTTCCGAATTTTCTCCCGCTCAAACCAGAGCTCGTTTGCAGATGAAATGTTTTGCTAAAATCTATTAATTTAGTCCACTATTTGAAACAAAAAATTCAGACAGATCGGCGTGTCAGCTACCGTTCGCTTCCCTTGTAAGACGTATTTTCGGTCGTTTGATGAATTCAACAGTGATGGAAATTGCAGGAAGCCCGAATAACTAGCCCAGCTTCCTCGTACTGGTAATTATTCGTACAAATATTGCAGTGTCTATCTGACGCGAGTGAACGAGCCACAAATCGTCACTTCCGCGCGATATTAAGGAAACGAGCTCTTCGCTTTCCATTAAACTCAACGTGTGTGTTCGAGTAATACAGACAACAGCTGGAAAGCGTAGTTTGATGCACGACCTGATATGACGCAATCTCATAAATAGCTGCTGCTCAAATTTGTTACTTAAACAGCGCCTTCGCCTCAATCTTCCAAAGACAGAACTTTCCAGTCTTCTCAAATTATTATTTTTTTTAAATCTTAATCAAAGTACCTTCGCAAAGCCCACACGTCATATCGACCCCCCCCCCCTAGATACCATGAGACCATTACTCTTTTCATCGATTCTGCTATTAGTATGTAAAACATCAGATCTGCTTTTAACTGTTTTCGTAGAAAAAGTTACTTTTTACTTGCACAAATCTCACTTGGGCAATATTTCAGATGCCGAATTCAATTTGATTCCAAGTTTTACTAGTAGAATCTCATTTATGATGGTTTTCAAAAAAAATTGTCGCTACTGTTCCAATAAGTTTTTTGGCAGAATTTCAAAGTTAGGAAAACAATGGAAGATTCCAGCAAAATTGCTGGATTTCAATTGGAAAATTACGAGCAGCATTGCAGAAATGACCCACAACCCCGCCCCTTCATACCCAAAATTGATTCTGCGGATGCTAATCGATTCCAAATTCAATTTTGAGAGAGACTGTGTCAAAAAACCATCAAATAAAATTTTTTCTGAAGATCGACATTTTTTTAAAGTCAGAATCATCATAAACATGATTTCATAAATAAAACTTAAAAGAGGAATCAATTTGAGTTCTGCGTCTGAAATACTTGCCAGGTAAGTAAGTAAAGCAAACTATATACGGAATAAATATATAGGAAATATATTACATTTCCAGGCAATCTGTCAACTTCTGATTCACACAATTGGGACATCTGCCGCTCCAACCCGGGAACTAGTCACTAAGGTAGTCGCTAAGTGGTTCCATTGCGCCGACCAGGCGCGCATTCCGCTTTGGTGGAAATGTGACGGTGATGCGGACTGCCGGGATGGAAGTGACGAACGGGACTGTCCCGCGAAAGCGTCAGGGGGTTTAGCGTGGACTTCGGGTCCTCCGAACGGACAGAACTCATGAAAGGCTTCGCGTTGCTACGACACCGTCGTCACAAGATCGTCGTTTTACACAAAGCCGATGCTGAGATAAATAGACCTGGGTGTGTGGCTCAACGATGCGCCCTTCACTCACTTTGTTGATGCGAATTAAAGTGAAATTGATTATTTGTTTAATATTATTTTATTTTATTGCATCCTTAGTTAGGAAAAGTCACAAGTACCGAAGATAAAAGCAGAATCGTTGCCCCCTGCACCTTTCGAAGGTTGGGAGAACCAATATCATGTACGGTATCTGTCCTACCATCAAGCTCCTGAATTGCTTTATTCAAAAATTCTCTCCCAAGTATTTTTCGGAGATCAGGAGGAGGATCTCAGAGTATCTTTCGAAAAGGACCGATATTTCCAGCGAAACTGTCCAGTCTTGGTCTATAGCTCCGCCCACTGACCTCAAACCTTTTTTGGTATGCTAAACAATTCTAAAAGAATGGGGAGGGGGAGAACATTTTTGTTTGAATTCAAGTCACGAGATAGAAAATATAGGCGGCGGATAGGAAATTTGTTCTAACACATAGAAAATGAGAAGGCAAAAAACTGATGAGGTCAAGAATAAAGGCAATACAACACATGAAGGACTTCCTCAGAATAGACATTTCAGAAATGCTTTTGGTTTAATTTATTAATTTATTAATTGATCATCAGAGGTGCGCCAACTTGCGATCAACTGTGCTGCGTTGGATAGGGTACAGCGTTATTGGAGGCCACGCCCTGTCCAGCTGTCGCGTAGGGCGTGTAAGCCGGCGGTGCTCCCGGAATATTTCCACCGTATGCTTGTTGCTGCGGGTACGCTGCATAGCCGCCTTGGGTCACTACGACCTGCGCAGCGTATTGGTTGACGACCGGGACACTCACTCCCGGGACGTGCCGATGGACGACGCGTTGTCGGGACCGGCGGCAGAAGATCGAGGTGAGCACGGCGATGAAGATGACTCCAGCGATGGACCCGAAAACGATACCAACAATGGTTCCGGGCGCTGTAAACAGGCGTATTACGTAAAGCACATTCATCCTCATTTAGATAAACACAAGCTTGGCTTAAGCTGAGTTAAAAAATTTGTACGTAGTCGGAAGAAAATTTTCATTCGAGCTATACAAATAAACCTAGTTTTCCATTTTGTGTCAAATTTTATAAATATATCGTTAAATTAATAGAGACAGTGCAATGTATAAATAAAATGTGTAAAAAGAACCTATCAAAAAAAGGTATCAGCGAGCAAGCGGAATGTTGAGCCGTGCACGTCAAAAACAAGGCCTGTGATTGGTCTATTCGCATTTTTCAACTTTTCACAGCTCGGATGCCTTACAGCTCAGCCAAATGCGATAAGCGAATTTCCGAAATTCACTGATCGATTTTCCTTGACAACTCCGGCTGATCACTTGTTCAAACTCGTTCATCAGAATTTTTTGTGTTACATTTTGTTGATTGATGGGAAACGTTGACGACCACACTCTCGCTACTGTTACATTCGTACTCGCCAGCACAGTGTGTGTATGGCAGAGAGCGAGTCCACGTGAATAGGCTCTTCACATGTGACTGTGACCGTGAGTCAGATCCTTTTGTGTCACCGACACAATTCTGACAACATTCCTCGAATTTTCGGAAAAATGCACTCATCCTTCCTGTAGATTTGACTCTCAGTTACTTTCATGACAATCGCTCAAGAAGTTTGAATGCACGCCGCATGGGTACCGTGTACCGTTGAAAGCTTAACGAAGCTTCCTGCAAAAATTGAATTAAAATGTCTCACAACTTTTGATCAGCAGAATTTACACTTTACGAATCGGAATTTAATTTGTTCGCTGCCGAACACGTCGAACGCGCGGGAGTTGAGGGCGAGAGCTGAGGCATGGAACACGGATACTGGTTTTTGCTGTTTGGCATTGGGGGCCTCACCCTGACTTTTATCCTAATTACAATCGTCTGTGCCTTCGTCAGACGGTCCAGGAGGCTTGTGAACCACCAGCATTATGACGTGGGCTTTACATCTGGAGCTGTTTTGGCTGGTGTCATGTCACCACAATCATGCCATACCCTTGAACCGTGTGGCACCATCTCGACTGCAAGACCTTTTTCTTATGGTACCATCTGCTGAACGTTTCCTCCTCATGTGTGTAAAGATTTTTTTCTTATTACTAGGAATACTTTGTGACAAAAATACTGTGCAAATTGAATGTTAACTTGAGCGTTCATTTAGTAAAGAAATTCGGTCTATTCTTGGCTACGCCTTTTTCTCTCCTATTCCGAGCCACAGACAATCAATCAAACGTCCGTTTTCTCGTTGTTGTGAAGCAGAAAACTGTTTGAAAGTCGGGGGCGGGGGAGGGGCGGAGCTAGAAAACCGACCGCACTCTCGCTAATGTAAGAGAGGCATCCTGTTTATTTACGGTTAGTGCTTTGCCTGACTTTTCCGGCTACTCTGGCCATCCCAATCATTGTTCAATTCATCAAAATGTTCATGTTACTTTAGTTTGAATCTAAAAGTCTTACAATATTCATTGAATACCTTAAGCAAATTTAAATCTACCAAAAACATATATGGAAATAACAAAGCTATCGTGTTTAAAAGAAAAGCTAGATTTTCAGCACTTACCATACAATAAGATGTTAAACCTATGCTATGCTTTTAAACATTGATTTCTATCATTTTTGTTTGGATGACTTTAAATAAAATAAAAATATATTTTATTTAAAACTGGAAGTTGTTTTTATGCCATTTAGAATAACTTTAAAATATACTTGAACAACACTGATTGAAGTAATGCTTATTGACGCCCCCTAGTACTGGTGGAGATTTATTTTGCCCTCTATTTTGACCGTAAGACTAATTTGCGACTTTTTAATACAGCGAAGGGCACAAATTAAGTAATTTAGAGTCATAATTTGTTGTGCATGGTAAAAGAAATTTGAATTTCAGTCCATTCGATTGGCATGAGGTAAAATTCCTTGAAGCTGAGTGGAGTTACGGGTCATTTTCGAAATCAAACTCGCAAGTTTCCGCTTTCAAAACGGAATGCTCTATAGCTCCGCTCTCTTACTGCAAAACAACTATTTCCGTCTGTCATTTCATTACAAATTACATTTCTCATTGGATGACGTATTGTTTTGGAAGCCAAGGGGCGGAGCTGGTGATCATTGTCCCGTATTCCCCGTCCTGTTTACAGTTTAAAGTAAATTGAAAAATGAAACATGTGATTGGAAAATTCAACGTCATTTAAAGTCATCTAACCAATTTCTGCAATTTTTTGTTCATCCTGTTTGTAAATGAACTTACAAAGGCTGCACGGGCTGGAGTACGTCTTATCGATTGAGATGGCGAAATTGGAATCATCCGACGCGTCGTAGTACCTCGATCCCGGACAGTTGACTCGGTCACTGTGGTCGCAGTAAAGTTCATCGAGAACGTACCCGCTCAATGCACTGCAGTAGGTGTCGGTGTCGCGGATATTACTACTCCCAAAGACCGATCTCGCTGAAATAGTGCAAGCGAGAGGCTAGTTTAGGGTTCTTACAAGTCGGAATCAGAGCCCTTAATGGTAGACGTCCGAGGGGTGGACGCAGGTACAAAATGCATTTTTTCAAATTGAACCCTAGAGAAAGTCTATTATTCCTGATCATTTTGAAACTTGTGGTGGTGGAAATCAGATTCCAACATCCGCTCAAGTTTCAACATGATAAGTGTACAGGAAAAAGTTGAATGGAGGGTCCGAGCAATGAGCAAAAGGGGTGAGGCAGGAAGTTAGTTGAACGCAATCAACTAATCAACCAGTAAGCTTTCAGGGGCGCTTTTATTTTATTCTGTCGCTTACTGTAGCACCGAAATCTATGCGCCATATGACTTTGGTACGAGCACGAGACCTTCCCGTCTCTCTGTCTGTCAAGGTGTGTCATGGTACGAGTAAAGGGTTGAGTGATTTTCTGTGCGATAGTGATTGAGTTCGCAGCCACCGGTGGCAGCTGCAAAAAGCTCACAAATCAGCTCTTCCGTTTCCAGGTTAGAGAAATCGGCAGTCCTCGAAATGAATCATTGCCCGTTTGCTCACCCTTTGGCCCCCTGACTCTGGCCCCCCTGACCCACCCTCATGGCCCTACCATGAGGGGTCCTAGTTCCGACTTGTAAGGATCCTTATCGAGCCCCTGGTGCCGTCGCAACTGTTTGTACGAAAGAACTAACAAGCTTAGGTCATTAATGTCTTTATTGTCTGTATGTTGACTTTTTCGACACGTACTGTGCACAACGTTATAATCCAAGGTCAGGGAGTCCGAAGAGGGTGCCGTCGTGGCAGGGCCTTTGACGAAAGCTATAGTGAATGTCGGGGTCGTGGCCTCATCCGTGAGGTACTGCGCTACCGATGTGGGATCGCGGGCGGTGAAGACGCCTGTACCGCCCGGGAGAGTCTTCTCCACGGTGTAGTAGGAGGGGTAGTTGTAAGAGTTTGGCGTTCTAATTTCCACTTTGTCCTGCTGGTATAGGCTCAGAACTCTGTAAGGTGCAAAGAACTGAAGTGATAATGTCGTTGCTGAAAGAAGTGCCTATAGGTTAAAATGACGACACTAGATATAAAGTAGTATACAGGTAATTCTACAGGAACAGATAAATGAAAAAGATTATTGTGAGGTTTACTAAAAGGCTTAAATGGAACGATTTTCAAAAGTGGAACGCTGAAGGCATAAACTTTATTTCTTAAATTAGTTGTGAATGTTTAAAATGTATTTTAATAGTGATGCATATATATTTCGTCGGCATGGCTTTGAAACCTTTTTTGGGAGGATTTCAAAATTCGGACAAAAACGGGAAGATTCCATTCCCCCTGATTTCACTGCACAATTTCTGTTCGGAAAGAGCTTTTAAATTTCAAAATGTTAGACATTGTTCCACTCCAATTCAACTTGAAATCGATTAAACTTCATGGCATCTTTTTTGGATGTCAGGGACAGAGTAATGAGCCATTGCTGGAATGTCACTCAGGAGTTTCCGGTCTGGATTGAAAGTAACCCATGGCGCCGCCCCCTTACATCCGGAACAAATTCTGCTAATATGAACTACACGTAAAGCTTAAGATAAATTATCAGAAAATAAAAGGCAAAGTTGAGATCAGCTAACTGAAGTAAGTAACCAGCTTAACTAATTCAAAAATAAATTAGTAATTATGTAGTCAGAGTAAGTCAGTTCAGTTCATTCGGTCAGCTGAAGTAAGTAAACAGCTTACTAGCTCAAAAATAAATTAGCATTGAGTTTTAAGTTAGTTTGTCATTCTAACTTAACTGACTCTTTGTAACCATGATTAACATTATATATCCAGAGAAGTAATCGGATAAATGGAACACAATATTCTAGCCAGCGCTCAAATGTAGGCTTGAAAGTTGCCCTGTTCCAGGCACACTGAAGCTATATTAAATTAGTAATATAGTAATATAGTATAGTAATCGGAATGGAGGGAGGGGCGTCTAGAATGCCTTACTTGACATTGAAGTAGACCTTGTATGTATAGTATGAATAACACTCCGCCGCAGAGGTGTCGACCGTGACCGTGACCGAGCAGTTCCGGGTGGGATAGGTGCTGTACTTGAGGGTTCCAGCTCGGTTGGAGGCTTCTCGACGGCACGGCAGTTTCAAAGTCAATCCGCAATAGTCATTTAGATTGTCTGAAAGTAAAAACCACTTTACCATTGATACAAAATTGTATTCCGTCGAGAAATGGAACAATTGAAAGCTCACAGGTTTGGTAAGTATAGGCCTCCAGTACTTGAGCACCCATGAACAGCACAGCGAATAGCGCTAATAGTTTGGTTCCCATTTTCGGCGCAGATTACAAAAATTTACGTGTGGAAAATGACTTTTCTGGTTGAACTGAAAAAGAAACTCAAATTCAGCTCGATCTCGGACCGGTGGAGAATTCTAATATTTTGATCGGTTGCTTCTCGCGCCCTCGTGATATACAGCACTGTGGAACGCGGGTGTGCAATATCAACGCGCCTCAGACCATTGTTTGCAGTCTTATCGTTCAGTTCCTCCGTTTATCGGTTAGTTATTTACTCATTTCGCTGCATTGCCCGTGCACTTCACCTCGAATCCGTGCGGGATGACGCATTCAAATATGATGCCAAAGAACAAACGTTCAAGTTACGATAGCGCCCATATATACGGTACAGTACGAGTATAAGTCTGTATTTCGGCTCACCCTCCAGTTGATCGATAAATCGGCTCACTCATAGGTTTCTCCTTGATGGCAGGTGCTTGATTGTATGATTTTCTGTACTATACCGTAGTATAAAACAGCACTTCTGGAAATCAAACAATCAAGCACCTGCCTTCAGAGAGAAACCCGTGAGTGAGCCGATTTATCGACCAAGTGGAGAGTGAGCCGAAATGAAAACTTCTCCTCATACTCGTACTGATTCCAGCCAAGCATATTTACAATAAATGAATCAGGTCCAAGATGAAAGATCTGGAGTTACTATAAAGGCTAACACGTTCTACTAAAAATTGAAGTTGTCGATGAGGAAGATGATACATACGGTTTCCGCTCAAAGAACAAGGAGTCTGGTCAAATTCGATCCACTCTAATTTAAAGAAAGGTACAAGTGGCGTATCGGGCGCAAAACTGCGGCGCCAATAGGAAATAATCACAATAGACCAATTGCAGAAAAGGGTAATTTTGACTGATTTTTTTGCTGTAGAGCCATTTGTTCTCTCCAATCAATTTCAGGCAAATTAAAGCCAAAGATTAGTTGAGGAGGAACTGGCTAGATTCTTCTCCAGTTAATTGAATAATTTCACTGTGCGACTCTCCAATTGGTCAAGAAGTGGGCAGGCACGCTGTAAAAAGTAGAAAAGTGCTGCCGCGGCAAAGAGTTTGAGTGTTTTCAACGCATGCAGCGCCGCCTTCGGTTGTAGTTGAAAAAATGTTAGTCATTTTTTCTGGCTGATTCTATATATCTTGTAGTAATTCTTGCTTTCTTCAAAAGTTTACATCCATTACTTTTCAGCTGGCCCCTTTCTGTTCAGGCCCGGAAGCTTCTATAACAGCGTTGCTGTTTCCTTTTGGTTAGGCTCGTTATACACTGAACTAACTGTTTATGTTTTAAAGTGGCTAGAATTTGGCTAGAAAACAGGGTGGCTAAAATATGATTACATTTTAATAGAGAGCAGGTGAAGAAAACGTCCTACTGAACCGACTGAACTCGCGCGCTACGTCCTACGCGGCTGTTCTACCTGGTTGGGATTTTCACGCAAAACTCCAACCTGGTAGGACAGCTTCTTTTGTCCATGTTGACCCGAATGCTCGGCGCAGCTTTCACAACTGGCTCTATTAGGAAAGCTGGACACTTCGGCACGTTCTAAAACTGGACTGTACTGGACTCCTGTACTGTACTCGTGTACTGGACTGCACTGTACTGTACTCGTGTACTGTACTCGTGTACTGGAATGCACTGTACTGTACTGGACTCCTGTACTGTACTCGTGTACTGGACTGCACTGTACTGCACTCTGTACTTATAGTAGTGTACGAGCAAGACCCGTGATAATGAAGCAGGGAAGGCGTCTAATCGGCCTAATAATATACACAGATTCATATACACGGATTTCTATTGCTATAACCCTTTCCTTGGTCTGCATTGGTGATTGAACGCCAAGGTGTGCAGACGTAGAGTTTAATTAACTGGATTATTTTACTCTATAAATTTCAACTTTTTTTAAATTCAGCTTTCCCGCTTTTTAATTATCTTGACATGTGGCGTATCTGTAATCAGTACGCACGAGACGAGTGTGTTCGTCTCTGCGCTGTTAATGGATGTGTCAAAGTTTTCCTCATCAAGGACGGCCATACAGATGGAGTGGTAACATTTGACTCTAGATGGCCTCTGACAGTGTATGGTCTATTTTGCCTTTACAATTTTCCTCTTATCAATGAAATAGGGCAGGGCAAACTTTCGGTGCTTACGACAGCGCCAGTGCCCAGTACATTACAGTACACGAGAACAAGAGAACAGGAGTTTAGTACAGTGCAGGAGTCCAGTAGAGGAGTGCAGTACATGTTTCAGAACGTGCCGGGCAATTTTGCCTGAACCATAACTTCCGAAAGGACTTGACCGTTTGCAATTCAATTTCAATTTAGATTCCCTTTTTTCTTTAGCAAAACAGGGTTTATTCAGCTGGATTCCAGATTCCAAAGGTTGATTTATAAAGCAACAAAATGACTATTTGCTTTTCCATAGCCGATTTTGAGCCGGAAGAATTTTGTGGCTGTTTGTTGAGTTTTGTGGCCGTTCCTTAACATTTTGGAGGACCTTTTGTTTCGAATTTTTTGCAAGGAACTCAGTCTTCTCTACGGGTGAATGACAGAAAATATGATTTTTTGTGCTTGATCTGCTGAAATGTTAAAGTTTATATGCTTGAAGCGCGTGACTTTCA
>LRSR01014163.1:0-11645 GCA_001579985.1 Hypsibius dujardini
GTAGATAGACTTACTAACCAAATCAGGTACTAGTGAGTTTAATAGCTGTAATGATTGAATATGAAGACTTGTTGGGCGTGGCCCAACATCGGTGACGTTGAAGTCAAACACGTACAGGATCACCTTCTGGATGTAGGGGAAGAGGACTGCGAGGAGCCCGGCCAGGCCGAAGCCGCCTGAAAAGTTAAGGTCCGCCGGGATGAGCTGACTCAGCTGGGTTCCCGCCAATCCAATCATCCTTGTCTGGATTGGATTTGCTTTGAGAGGAGAAAAACTGTTAAAGAACAGTTATGCCGGTTTCACGATTTTGTCGGTGTGCGTTTTATAGTTGGTCTGACCGTCGCGCTATGAGCTCATCGATTGAAGATTATACAGGAAGAAAAGGCCCCACGCGCGTAGGCAAAAAGTTCCTGTTGGTTTATCGACAGTGTAGATATTCGATGAGTCATCGATGATAACATGACAGGCGCCGGTTTGGGTAGCAGAGCAACATTAATATTAACCGCCGAGAGGGTAAGGGTATGGTAATTGTATTTCCTCGATAGATAGCGACAGCGCACCGGTCACGTGACGTAATGATTGCCCGCTGTGCCCGAATACGACTGTACGGCATGTGAGGTACAGGCAGAGCACACGCTAACGAGTAGGGGGGGGACCAATTTAACGTCACACAGCTCGTTCACTGTCGCTATCTATCGAGGAATACAGTATTTGACATTAAGACATTGAGACATTGAGACATTGAGACATTGAGACATTTAAACTCCTAAATTTCTGTCCTTTTGAGAGCGCAGAGTGCGAGCAATAGCTTGTAACTGTAAAAATGCAAGCGAGCATGAATGCATTAATTTGGAGTTATGAGGTAAAACTCCCAATGCTGCGCAACATTTGATCTGGCATGAATGCTGCGCACGAAAGGGGAAAGAGGGCAAATTCGTGGCGTACAGCTACTTGCAGGTTACTTGCAAACTTTTGATTTGACGTATCGTGAGCCGCAAGACTACACATGTTATAAAGTTTTAATTTCTTAAAGCAAAAACCGGTCAAAATCTCGTCACCAAACACAAAGAAGAGACTGTACTCATTTGGGAAATATATTTGAAAATTAAGACTCAAATTCGACACAATGGAAACTGAAAACGGGTGACAGACTCAATCAATCAATCGAAGAAAACGACAACAAATCAAGATTTCTGGGCAACGAAATTCGTGATGCATACATTGAGTTGATTGATCGATAAGTCGTTTGAAATTTTCACCAGTCAAACAACGTGTAGTCTTGTTTGACAAACCACACCAAATCAAACGTTTGCAAGTAACCTGCAAGCAGCTGTATATCAATCAAAATAACCACAAAGTTTCTTTTCGTTTTCCTTTTAAAGAAAGTGTATTTTTAAATTTTTTGTCACATTTTTGTCACATATGTTTGTCCGATTTATTTTTGATTTTTCGAACCAAAAATATCGACAAACGATAAGAGACAAGTGTGCGAACGCGACATTTATACCATTTCCAAACTTGCGCAGCATTGGGACTTTTACTCCGTACTGAGATTTGTAACAAACAAGATTCCGGCACAAGGTAAAAATTTTAAGTTGACGCACTTTTCATTTTCCCTGCTGTTTCACGATTTGCCAATAGAGTTGACATTTGAAACTTTTTACCCATTACTGAGACTTACAGCAAACAAGATTACGGTACTGAATGACCGAACGAGGTCATTCCTTAATCGGCATAGAGGGATACTGGAGCATACAGATGACCTGACTAACACAAAGCGGGAAAGATTCAACTTTTTTAGATTTGTTCTTCATAATCACCGTCGGCGACTTCGACCTTCGACCGGCAGTTTTCATATTTCATATCCGGCTTACTATCTTTGCCTGTCTACTGTTTGTCTTTTGGTTGCAGTGTTTCCCGGTTGAGTGTTTACGATTCGAGCACTAAACGGTTGCCTAGATTTCCACCACTCTCGATCTTGCCTGTATTTAAACCTCACATCTCGATCACACCTCTAATGTACGATGTAATTGATGAACCAGCGAGGAACACAGACAGACAGTTACGAATCACGATCCTGGATGATGAGTACTCGTGTACAGGACTGCGTATAACTTACAGGAATATGGCAGTCGCATGGCTGGAATCGATCGTTTCCATTAGACACATTATATATCTAGTAAGAGGCACCAGCTACGCGAGACAACCTGACTAAATTACTCCGTGATAATCACGCAGTTGCAAGCAGAAAAATTGTTTCTTCCCTTCTCAAAAACATGCCTGAAAAAATTCTAAAAATCGTCGTAGTCGGTCCAACCGGTTCGGGCAAGTCCGTTCTCTCCAACTTTTTCGCAGAGCAAATCGACTTGACCAAGGTTTCATACAGTCCCACGAAAGGGGTTCGTGTCTTGGAACTGGATGTAAGGAGCTCCTAATTTGCAACAGTCTCTATACACATACTGCACATATCCCAGTATAACTGTAGGACTCTCACGATGATCCCTCAAACAGGTTAAGGAATCTTCGCATGATGGCAGCGGTCGCGCGGCGTCCGGGAGCATTCCCGTCCAGCTGTGGGACATCGGCGGCGACCGGCAGCACCAGCAGTACTGGAACGCGCTCATTTACAACGCGGACGGTGCTATCATGGTGTGCAATGCCGATCGCGCTTCCGTACAGGAGAAGGACCAGCTGGAGACGTTGTTGTACTTTTTCAATCAGCGTCCCCAAAGTGCTGTCTTGAAACCCATACCGGATTCACGGATCCTTCTGCTGTCGCATCATCACAAGTCCCTGTCACGGTCGAGATTCGCTCAGACATCACTCCTTCCTGCTGACTTCACAGGCAAAGGTGGGTACCGAGGATATCGGTATCCGTTCGGTGTGTTTGTCTATCTGCCTGCCTGTCTGCCTGCTTGCCTGCCTGTCTGTCTGTCTATTTGTCTGTCTATTTGTCTGTCTGCCTGCCTGTCTGTCTGTCTATTTGTCTGTCTGCCTGCCTGTCTGTCTGTTTATTTTTCTGTCTGCCTGCCTGGCTGTCTGTCTGCTTCCTTTCTGCTTGCCCGTCTGACTCTGTGTCTGTCTGCTACTTTCTGCATGTCTGTCTGTCTGTCTATATGTCTGTCTATCTGTCTGTCTGCCTGTCTCCATGTTTGTTTGCCTACTACCAGCTACTAGAGCTCTTCCATAACTGTGATTCGATACTCGTCTTCATTTTTTACTTGTAGTAAAGGAAATTCACACCAGTCTCGTAGACGATACCAGCGCCGTCCGGAGTGAATTTGAAAGATTTGTTCACAGAGTCTATAACGAAGCCGCCGGTAGAAAATAGAGTATAACCAACAGCATGACAAGAAAACGTTAAACCGTACAAAAATAAATCACCACTTTGAGAGACAAAAAATAATGGGTAGGAGACATCCCATGTTTTTCAGAGGACTGACAACTGGAGGGGGCATTTTTGGAGATTGTCTTGCATGATCGAACTCAGAGGATGGTCTGTTCGTACATTATCCGGCTGAAGCCGGCCGGTGGAGCAAACTGAAAGTTGGCAAAGTAAAAGTCCAGAATGGCATCCTTGTCGACAAATGCCGAGGGGAAGACAGTGCCCTTTGGGCCACGAACGGAGGTGTTGAGAGGTTTGCCGTTGAGATGAAAGCTCATCTCCACATGGTCATATGTCACACCCTGAAAAATAAACCGAGAATCCATCTGCCTATCCCATAAAAATACAGCAGCAGCGTACAACCTCCAAATGCGAGTACTACTCAGTCGTCTGTCTGTCTGTCTGTCTGTCTGTCTGTCTGTCTGTTTGTCTGTTTGTCTGTCTGTCTGTCTGTCTGTCTGTCTGTCTGGCTGTCTGAGTGTTTGTCTGTCTGTTTTACTGCCTATCTGTGTGTCTACCTGCTGATGTGTCTGTTTGGCCGTGTTTGAGTCTATCTATCTGTCTGTTTATTTGTCTGTCTTATTTATCTCCCAAGCAGTATGTCTGGTTTCAAGCGCAACTCACAATCACATCGCTTTCGTGGGGTACTTCGCTAACCGCTGCGACTACTTGGTTGTTGTGGTAGACTTTCCCGTCCTCTCGTAAGATCCAACTTTGATTATCCACTCCGAAGGGGATGTTGTTGACGTTGACCGTGCCTAAGGAAAGCCCCACGCCCCACTGTCCGTCGCGCTGCACTTTTACCTCGAAGTACGCCTTATCCTGGACGATCGACGCCGTGGCGATGCATCCACCCGATCCACAAAGCCGGCCTCCATTTTTGATTACTACAACTTCATCACCTGCAACAGAAAGCCACAAGAAAAGTTGTTAGTAGCAACGGTGGACAAAGAACGGGTAGTAAAAAATTTAACACAACAACAACCTTCAGGGGGACTACGGTGTATTGATTGATTGATTGCGTCGTGTGTTGGTCGGATAAAATATCCAGCACTCAGCATAACTCAAACCGGTAAAACTACAATGTATGTGCAATGAAATTTTAGATTTTGGCGACAGCCGATCGATAGAGGAGGTCTAGAGGAATCGATTAAAAAAACCTTTAGGTGAGGAAAGTCAAACTGAGGGAAGTATGGCAGTTCCAAGTTGGGGTACAATCAACCAATCAACCAATACAATCCCATGCGCAGTGCATGGGTGCAGCGCAAAGTGCACAACGCACTAAACTGGCCAACAGCTCTGCTGTGTTTTGGTCGAAAATTAAAAATTGATGAACTGATGCTAGATTGATAGACTGGTTAGCGGTAACAGCGTTGTCATCCTCTTATGGTGCCCTTTGAGCTGCACCCCGTGGATTTCGCATGGGAATGTAGTGCGTTGTGCGCTTTGCGCTGCACCCGTGCACCGCGCATGGGATTGTTTTGGTTGATTGGTTGATTGGCTGATTGTACCCCAACTTGGAACTGCCACATCTCCCTCAGTCTTGACTTTCCTCACCTAAATCGCCAAATTCAAATCACAACCAGTGATGAATGCGAGTCACTGACAACGGATTGAATCTGGTTGATTGGTGGATTGATTGACCAAAACGGATGAAAATGTTATGATTAATGGGTAAAGTGTACAGTTTGATTGATTGATTGACTGGTTAATTGCGACAGACAAGATTCACCACTGATTTCCCCTTGAGTGTAGTTATTCTGGTTAACCCTAATCACTAACTAGGCAAATAGAGAACGTCACCAATTTGCAGTTTGCACGCAACATTTGACCGGGAAATGAGGGAAAATTACCCATGCGAGTGGTGTCGAGGGCAACCGGAGGATGCACCTCCAGTATGAGCTCGCTTCTATCTGCGTCTCCGTCATTCCACAGGCCGTACGATTTGCAGAAGTTACACAGGCCAAACATATTTCCGGTAGACCGGGGGGGGGAAGAAGTGGACGTGAACGTTCGGTAAGGCGAGTTTCGATAATACACCAAAAGATAACCCAAAAAAGTAAAGTACCCAAAAAATGAAAATTATGTAGACTCCTCACCGCTCAGTTCAGCGCGTCATAAATCACCCACCAGCTGCGAAAGATCCGTTCCACGTGGAATCCGGGATAGAGAAGAGAGCAAAACGAGAAAATTGGTAAAAGACCACAGACCCCTAAGTTCGGTGGGGGAGGGCAAATGGGCGTGGCTTTACAGCCATGACCCCTACGTTTGGTGGGGGAGGGCAAATGGGCGTGGCTTTACAGCCATGACCCCTAAGTTTGGTGGGGGAGGGCAAATGGGCGTGGCTTTATAGCCGTGACCCCTAAGTTCGGTGGGGGAGGGCAAATGAGCGTGGCTTTACAGCCGTGACCCCTAAGTTCGGTGGGGGAGGGCAAATGGGCGTGGCTTTACAGCCGTCACCGCCAGATGGGGGAGTGGCTATCTATGTATTTGTATCAAACAATCAATCTATAAATCTAATGATAAACTTCTACAATTTCTGCCGAACCTTGATCAAGCAGCAGATACAGTACACCAAGCATGATATGTAAATTTCAAGCAACCTACCAGCTTTAAAAATCAGTTCAGTTTTAGTGAGATTGCTTGAACCGTTTTTGCGTGAAAATTCGTTAGTCGCCATGGCGTCATTATTTGACGTCGTTGCGTTTTACTCGTAGTAACGTTTAGGTAAACCGTCAGTACAGCTGGCGAAGAAACTTGCTACGGATCGCCAATCGTTGATTGATTTGGTGCCACAAGGCATGCCTAAGATTGCTAGGTTGACCAGTGAACGGTCGATTGATTGATTGATTGTCTAACGTGAACACTGATAGGCGAGAGATTGATTGATTGATCAAATCGAAACATTGCACTTGACTGGCCAAAGCAGCAATCAATGCATTTCCATTTTTCACATACTACACTAAATCAATCAACGCCTGGCGAACCGCAGCAAGTTTCTCCGCCAGCTGTAGTATTGTTAGCCAAGGTCCACGTAAATTTCATGTAAAATGTCTTTGTCATAGTTTGGCTATGCGCTTGATTTACTCGTTTGACAACCAACACTGTCCTTTTCGTCCGTTTTACACAACGGCAGCATGATTTACTCTTTTGACAACCAATACTGTCCTTTTCGTCCCGCCCACAACGGCAGCATTCTTGTTCGCTTGGTTACAGTCTGCTCATTCGATAACATTCGGACCCAAATCGGGGATTTCGCTGCGGACTTCTTTCAGACAAAGCCTGGTAAAACTGGTAAAAACGAATAGACGATGAGCATACAGAGGGCAGCACAGTACCAGGACCTCTCTGGAATTTCAACTTCTCCTACTACACCGCGTATCACGGCTACATCGGACAAATCAGGGTGCGCTCCGACAAGGCCTGCAGCACAATCCGTGCGAAAAATCCAGGCGGACTGTTGTGCGACCGGAGGAACTCGTTGACCAGGGCGGTGTGGCTGGTGGCGAAGTCGGACGGGCGCAGCTCCCACGGCTTGCTGTCGTCCTCCCGCTCGAAGACGACGCTGTCGTTGGGCGATCCGTCCGCCAGCTTAAGGACGACCCGGTTGGCCTCGACGCGAATGTTCCAGCCGAGCAGCTCCTTGCAGGCTTGTTTGAAGTTGTTGGAGTAGTTCTTGAAGCCCTGCATGTCTGAGGTCTTGGCCTGCTGCAGTTTGGCCAGTTGCTTCTTCAACTCTGCAGTCCAAAACGAAAGAACACATGTACGGTATGTCTCCCCGATATCAATGCCGGTTAACACGGGGGGAGGGGGGGAGGGCGCAGTTATGGGACCAGAGCTATCAGACACTCCAATTCCTTTCGCTGAGAAAGAGTTCATTTTATCGTTTACCTTCCAGCTGTTCCCCTGGACCCTGCACAAACTCCTCCGCGCGCATCGTCAAATCCGTCGGATACGAGCCGGCAGCGCGGATCTGACTCAACTTCTCCTGCAGCAGCTTGTTCTCCTCCATCACACGTGCGGCGTCCTCCAGGAAGCGTTTCTCCGCCGCGTCCGCCGGACTCAAATGGTACGTCAAAATCTGCTGGGTCAAAGGATCGTATCCACCTTTCGCCTCTCGAACAAAGGAAGAGTCCTCGCCATGTGCGGACGAGCTGACGCTGAAGTCGCTTTTTCGCAGCTTCTCCAACTCCTGGGTCAGACTCTCCACACGGATGGTCTCTTCGTTGCAGCGATTCTGCAGGTCGATGAGCTGCGCTTGCAGTTCCTTTTCCTTGGCGGAAGACTTCTCGTAGAGCTGCTCAAAGTCCGCCGCCAGAGTCTGCGTGCGAGTTGCGCGCTCTTCGAGGGCGTGAATTTTGGTCTGGGTGAGGGGGTCGCGCCGGGTGGTGCTGGAATCGATGGTTTCCTTGATGAGCTTCAACGTGTCGCGTTCCTGAAATGCAAAATGCCTAGTGACCAACTTGTCGGGGATCGATAGAGAAGAAAAACCTCCAATCAGCTTGAGTGCACAATAATACTTTTCTACCAGCCACATGTAGCCACATTCAGCGAAACACTTGTCAAGCAGTGATTTGGTGGCCCTGATAAGTTTTCTTTAAACGAACTGACATTTCTTTACCTGTTGAGTTGCTGCGAGTTTCGAAGTGATTTCCTGCTGCGACTGCTCCAGTCGAGTTCGGATGCTCTCAGAGGTCTCCAGTTGCGCCTTCAGTTCGGCCAGTCGACGCTGGAGATTCTCATTCTCCGATGTAATTTGCAGCACGCTAAAAAGCAGAAATTCCAGTCAGCTTATCCGCCGATAAAGTAGACGAACACCAGACATGGTGTTCGGGAAGAAGAAAAAAACCTTTGCGTCTTGGTAGCCAGTTCATCTCCCAGATGCTTCCTAAGAGTCTCGAGGTCAGACACTTTGTCGATGAGCTTCTGAATTCCACTACAGTCAAAAAATAGCATTTGGTGATACGTTTGACGATATAAGGGAACACAAATCGACCGTTAGGTAGCTCAAAGAGATAAGATTTTATGGGCAGGCAAACAAATACGAGTCCAACAATAAAATAGACAGATGAACAAAAATCGAAAATGGGTAAAGGCAGACAGGCAGTCACACAGACAGGCAGACAGGCAGTCACACAGACATACAGTCAACAGACAGACAGACAGACAAACAGACAGACAAACAGACAGACACGCAGACAGACAGATCGATAGACAGAAAGATAGCCAGACAGACAGACAGACCCACAAACGAGACAGACATACTGTATAGTGTATACACAAGACAGTCGTGTAGGCAGGTAGTCATACAGACAAGTACTACAGAGTACAGACAGACAGTCACACAGACGGACGGATAGATAAACAGACAAACAGGAAAACAGAGAGACATACAGACAAACAGGTAGAGACAGACATGTGGAAAGACAATCGTGCAGGCAAGTCGTTAAGATGAACAGTCATATAGACAGGCAATCGACTATAATGTCACATGGATAAATAGACATCAGTTGAACAGCTAGAAAAATAACAAGGTTTGCATTTACTCGGGCTTCTTGGAAGGGCTTTGTATGGCGTCGGCGGAATCCCACTCAGCTAAGCGGTTGCGCAGTTGTTCGTTTTCGAGTTCCAGATCGTAAAATCGGCACTGTCGCTCCTCATAGCGTTTGATGTTATCCTCCAGGGCGAGAATCTTGTCTTCATTGGCCCGAGCAAGTGCTGCTTTCTCCCTGTTGAGCAAGTAAACAATAAAAGCACCCAGAAGCAAAATGACGACTGTGACAAAAAGAAAAGCTCACGGTGGTGACAAAAAGAAACAACGGAGGCTTACCGAAGTTTCTGGTTGTCTTTCTGCAGAAGCGGAACGTTGACTTGCAGTTCGCGGTAGTTCCGCATCTCATCGGACAGATTCGACAAAAGGTCGTTTGTCTTCTTGAGATCGGCTAGTTGTCCATCTTTTGCCTATCGAATGAGGTGCGTCGGTCAGAAAAGAAAGACTGTTGTCCAAGCTTAAGACCAATTGAACTTGCAAACACACCTGTAGCTGATTATTTAAAGAATGCACTTCAGCCTTGAGAGCATGAGCTGCGGATGCCTGCTTATCAATTATAACGAGCCTCTTCTTCAGCAAGTCTACTTCCTCCGCCAACAATCCTCGTTCCCGCGTTAAACTACCAGAACGTAGGATTATCAAAACAGCCCAATGATTCATCTCATAAATGACCATTTAACGGAGTCTATCGATTATCATCCTTACCAGCGGAGCTTGTCGTTGAGTCCGAGATTTTCCATTCGAGTCTCTCGCAAGGTCTATGAGACAGAAACAGACTGACTGGAAGACGGATATAATGGAGACTTACAGACTAACTGACTGGCAATAAAAAAGGCAGACACATAGAACAACAGACAAACAAACAGGCAAACAAACAGAACGACAGCCAGACAAACAGGCAGACAGACAGACAAACAGGCAGACAGACAAACAAACAGGCAGACAGACAGAGTGACAGATAAACAGGCAGACAGACAGACAAACAGACAGACATAGAGAACGACAGGCAGACAAACAAACGGACAGACAGATAAATACGCCACGTCGATTTCAAATAGACTGATTCACCAATAAATTCCAAGCCAAGTGCAAAGAGGGACTCATATAGGCAGACAAAGGGATACAGATGAAAAGAAAATTCACTCACAGCATCAAGTGTTCTCTCCTTGTCCATACTCTCCGTCCTGATTGCGGCAATTTGCTCCTCATACTTCTTCCGCGTGGTCAGGGCCTCCAGATCGGCCTTTTCCACGCGCATCTTCAGCCGGTCATTCTCCGCGATAATCTTCTCCGCCTGCGACCACATTTCCGCCGTGTTTTTACTAATCTCTTCCTCCTCCCGGCGACGACGACTCAGCTCCTCCCCCGTACGGAGTCGCTCCGTCTCCACTAACTTAGTGGCAGAGTCCCGCTCAAACTGCAGCCGACGCACTTCTGTTTCCAGGCGAACTACTTCAGCCGGCCTGGCTGACGGGGAGCTGAACTGGGATGCGTTGAGACTGTCGTCCATCAAAGTGATGCTGTCAGCCAGTTTACGTTTCTTCGTCGCAGAGTCAACAGCTGCAGAAAAAATTATGAAAAAAAGGTCATAATCAAGCGATCAAGCTGAAAACGTACCCAGAAATTATTTTTATTAATCTATCAATCAATCAATCAAGCAATGGCCCTACATCTATCTGTTTAAATGTACAATTACTCAATAAGTCAATCAATCAATCAATCGATGAGTTTACTATCCGAAACAGTAAGTTTCATTTCTTTCAGAGGGAAAGCTTGGCTTTGCAAATAAGTATCTACACTTTGTGGATGTTGAAACTAATTCGAATTCACTGTTAAACTCTACCGCAATGGCAAAAAGGCAGATCGTAGTGCCAGTGCACTTACAGCTGACAAGAAACGACGTCTTCGGTTCGCTGCTTTTCCTGCTGGAACTTTGCAACGGTGATGTTACCGCCGACGAGCCAAACGGCATGTCCGACCCAGTGGGAGATTGTGTCGAAGATCGATTGCCCGTTGAACTGCTCGCGGAATATCCCGACAGCAAGGAAAAATTCGATGGGGAGCCCCAGGAACTGGCGGATTGCGTAGACGAGCGGTTGATTGATTGATTATCCGATGAATTCGCTAAATTATTCCCCCTCACCGTTGATGGCCCGAAACTTTTTCCATCCACAGAATCCCGGCCGGCGCCGCTGGTTTCAATCGTGTCAGAGAACAACTTCGTTAACCGTCCACGCGGACTGTGAAAACTTGGGCTGACAGGTTGACGAAATCGTTTCTCTCCCGGTCGGAGATCTGTTGAGAGGGGAATCTTCAAGGAAGAAAATTCCGCCGGCTTTTGCGTAGCGGTTCCCGCGGTGGGAGTGGCCGAAACAGGTGGGTGATTAGACTGGGATTCTTTTGAAATGCGGAGGAGGGTGGCGAAGACGTCGTCACCGGAATTCCTGAGATCATGCAGGGAAGGGATGCCAGTTGTTGATGCGGTCGACGACGCTCTCGATATGATTGGTGGTTGATTGGTTGATTGACTAGTGTGTCTGCTGCTGTCGGCGGCTCGTTGGCTGGTTGGAAATGACGAGGCCTTGGAAAACATTTTCCAGCGGTTGGTGTCAGATGTGGCGGCTGAAATTTTGTCTGCTTCGTAATGAAATCAACATTTATAACCAAAACCCGGAACAAAGAACATTTAAAAGCAAATGGAGATTTAAA
>LRSR01014164.1:0-15148 GCA_001579985.1 Hypsibius dujardini
CAGGCAGGCAGACAGACAGACAGGCAGACAAACAGACAGACAGACAGACAGGCAGGCAGGCGGACAGACAGACAGACAAACCTTGGCGCGCCTTGTCTCCAGCTTCACCACCCCCCTGCTGGTCCTTCGCCGCTGATCCATCCGGAATAAAAATCAGCACACAGCTTCCCGCAGCCTCCACCGGCTTGTCACAGATGAAGAAGCCCCTCCGCTGGAGCTGGATGATGTCGCCCTTCTTCAGCGTCTTCAGCTCTGGATCGCCCAGCATCAGCTCCTCCTTCTTATTGTCACTGTTGATGAAGTTCTTGAAATCGTCATCCTTCGCCAAGTTGCCCTTGCTGATGAGGTTGTCGTAGGTCATACAGACGGTCGGAACGAGGGCAGCATTCCCCGTCACCGCCAACCACGTCAGCTTGCTCGTCTTCTTGTAGTCCTTATTCTCCAAATCCAAAACCGCCTCCACGCCGTCAACCTTCCCCGCGGCATTGCGGGTGATCTTGCGGATGATCAAGTTGCCCCAATTGATGAAGGTAACAATTTCGCCCTCTTTGAGAACCTCCGCGTCAACCGAGTCGATAATGACGCTAGAAGAGTACCAGACCGCTTTCTGGCCAACCTCCGCGTTCTTCGGATGTTTTGCCACATCAGCCTTCTCTTCCTTGGCAGAGTGGACGGTGACGGTAACGTGGCTGGCCTTGGAGATAGCGGTGTAGCGTGGCGCGATGGGGTCGATGACTTTCTTATTGAAAGACCACAATTTGTCCCACTCCATCATGACTACAGAGCGCGAAGAGCCCTAGAGACAAAACAATACATTTTGTATGTCTGTCTGCCTACCTGCCTCCCTGCGAGCTTCCCTGTCTGTCTGTCTTTCTGTCTGTCTGTCTGTCTGTCTGTCTGTCTGTCTGTCTGTCTGTTGTCTGTGTGTGACTGCATATCTGCTGCCTGTCCGCGAAATCAACAGCCCAGACATGAACAAGTTACCGTAACAGCCACACACAGACAAGGGTACAAACAGTTAACTGCTTCACGGACCTGTGCGACGATAAAGTTCTTCAGGCCCTCCACGGTCATTCCACGACGAAGGATGCCGCGGACGGTTGGAAATCTGGGATCATCCCTGAAAACAGCAAAACAGTCTAGTCCATACAAGAAAGTCTTTTCCCAATTCGGCGACAGGAGAAGTGGGACATGTGAACGGTCCTTACCAGCCATCCACGAGTTTCTGGTCGACGAACCAGGTGAGCTTCCGCTTGGACAGCACAGTGTACATCAGATTCAGCCGGCTGTACTCGTAAATGTGCGGCTTGCGCATTTTCACCTTCTCCAGGAACCAGTAGTACTGCTCGTCACGGTCGTGGTACTCGGTGGTCCGCAGGGCATGTGTCACACCTTCCACGCTGTCCACAATGGGGCAGGCAAAGTCGTAGGTCGGATAGACTCTAGGGGAAAATCAACCGAACAATCAATCAATCAATCAACCGATCAACCAACCAACCAACCAACCAATCAATCAACCAATCAACAGATCAACTAACCAATCAAGCTAACAAGCAATCAATCAACCGACCAACCAACCAATCACTCAACCAATCAATCAATCGACCGATCAACCAACTAACTAATCAATCAACCTATCGATCCATACGTAAACATTCAGACCAACCAAAGAATAGGGAACAAACAATCCATCCATCAAAGAGGACAATAATCACATCGCTATCATCATTGCACCAACCAAGCACCAACTTAAATCGCAATCAATCAATCAATCAATCTAGCAATGCGGAGTGTAAGTGAAGCCATCCTTAATGAATTACCCGCAAAGCCGCTGCGAGACTCTACTTACTTGTACTTATTGCCGGTTTTGGGATGCTCTTGCGGCTTGCACCGGTAGATCGTGGGATCGCGCATGCATCCGTTGTCGGAGTTCATATCGACCTTGGCGCGGACACAACATTTCTGACCGGCTTCCGTGCCCTTCTTCATCTCCTCCCAGAGCTTCAGATTAACCGCCACGCCTGATGCAGACAGATAAGATGTCAAAATTCTAGTCAAAAACGGCAGTCGTCCGCCCCTCCGTCCGTCTGTCTGTCTGCCTGTAAGACTGTAAGACTATGTGACTGTCTGTCTGTCTGTAAGACTGTGTGACTGAATGTCTGTCTGTCTGTTTGTCTGTCTGTCGATCTGTCTGCCTGTCTGTCTATCTGCATGCCTGCCTGCATGCCTGCCTGCCTGTCTGTCTATCTGCATGCCTGCCTGCATGCCTGCCTGTCTGCCTGTCTGCCTGTCTGCCTACGTACTGTTAGTGCGACCCTTGGACTCTTTCCGCGCATCCCGCTCCGCCTTCATCTTCTCCGGCTCCGTATCGTCCACATACGCGTCGCCACTGCGGATCATCTGCTCGCAGTAGCCCAAAAGACTGTCGAAGTGGTCCGACGTATGGGTGAGCTTGTCGAACTTGACCTGCAGCATGGCGAGATCCTCCAGAATGGCTTTCTCAAAGTCCACCTTCTCCTTCTCCGGGTTGGTGTCGTCGAACCGCATAATCAGCGTCCCCTTGAACGCCTCCTGGTAGTACTGATTGAGGAGGGCCGCCTTGGCGTGGCCGACGTGGAGGAAACCGCTGGCCTCCGGCGGGAACCGCACCACCACCTTCCCGAACTCCGCGCCGGGCAGGTCGACGAACTTGCCGACGTCTTTGGTGGCGAGCTTGGCGGAATCTTCGCTGGCCCCGTCGAAGGTGGGCAGCTTGTTGGCAGCAGTTTGGAATTCGACCTGCTCCTTCCGGGCCTTGTACCACTTGCTGAGCCGGGGATAGAGCTTGGCAGTGTCTTGACTGGTCTCCCACAGACGGTTGGCTACACAAGGGACGGTTAAAGCTCTCGAGATAAGCATGCCGACTGTCATTGATTGATTGATTGGATGCCGACGGTCATCGATCGATTGATTGATTGGATATCGACTTTCATAGATAGATTGATTGATTGGATGTCGACTGTCATAGATTGATTGATTGATTGATTGGATGTCGACTGTCATTGATTGATTGATTGGATGCCGACTGTCATTGATTGATTGATTGATTGATTGATTGGATGCCGACTGCCGAAATTCCGCCCAACCACACTAAGCTTACAGCGAAGAGCCACCCAGATGGCCACATCAGCTACGGTCAACTGGGTCCCCACGAAATACGCGCGATCCTTCTCCAGCGCCTTATCCAAATATCCCGCGACATCACGGAGCAGAACCGCGGTGGTCGCTGCAGCCAGCCGTGTGTCCGCAAACAACAACCAGCTGTCCACCTATGAAGACAGACCAATTGGAATCCCGCAAGAAAGAACCAACACGGACTGGTCCGTTGAGTCAGCGAAAAGTCTCGGAAGACTTTAAGAATCTCGGTTATATCAGTGGAAGTTTTGGAATTTGTCCAGTCAATCAATAATCAACCAAAAGGAAAGAGCGTTAGTCGACAGCTCTTCGTTCCAGTGATAATCAATCAATCAATCAATCAAATTTCAAAGTCGAACAAGGCCCGTCAATCAACAATCAACCGATAGGGTAAGGAGATGTATTTAAATCAAGCAATCAATCAATCGCACTCAGCGGTAAATGCAGTGGGACCTGTTTCCATCTTTGAAATTTCACCAAAAATAGATTCGCCTGTCTTTGACGGTGAAATAATTGTTTATATTCATTAAATAAATAGGTCTTATTAAAAAAATATATGTTCAAGTGATTCGGAATTCGGAACTTGAATAACTCCCCAAGTAAGTCAGAACTGTGGAATTAATTATCGTTTATTTCACAGTAAATACATACAGTGAAATTTTGCAATTCGGAGAAAGTCAATCGATAGAGGACTTCAAGAGGAATCGATTGAAAAAAACTTTGGACGAGGAAAGTCAAAACTGAGGGAGATATGGCAGTTCCAAGTTTGGGTACAATCAGCCAATCAACCATTACAATCCCATGCGAAATGCACGGGTGCAGCGCAACGTGCGCAATGCACAAACACGTGTCAGTCACTCCACCAATCAACTGTGGCGCCGATACCGCTACACAGTCAATCAATCAATCAAGCTTCGGGTTTATTCATCTTTATTTTCGATCAAAAAACCACAACAGAGCCGTTGGTCAATGTTGTGTGTTGCGCACTTTGCGCAGCACACCAGGCACTGCGCATGGATTAAAATGGTTGATTGGTTGATTGATTGTGCGCCAAACTTCAACTGCCAGATCTCCCTCAGTTTTGACTTTCCTCATCTTAAGTTTTTTTAACCGATTCCTCTCGATGTCCTCTATCGACTGGTTGTCGCCAAACTCCAAAATTTCACTGTATTATATACTGTGCTTTTAGCAGCAGCTCCATTGCCTGAATATTCCTTCCCCCCTCCACTCACCTCAGTTCTCTCCAACGCATCGGTTCCATTGAGGTTTGAGTTGGGAGAGGGTTTACCCGCCTGTTCGGTATGCGATCCATTGGCAAGGCCATGAGCGGCGCTAAAAGATCCAAAGCAAAGCAACAGTTAACAAGAACTCTATTGAAGTCATCGGTTGATTGATGAATTGACTGAACATACGATACAACGTGTGGCGCGTCAATTGATTGATGGATTGACTGAACATACGATACAACGTTTAGCGCATCAGTTGATTGATTGATTGCCTTGATTTGATTGAGCAGTTGATTGGATTCGTATTGCTGTACCTTTTCAGCTCGGTGATGTTATTGACGGACTGGTGGGCCTTCTTGAGCAGTTCGTACGTGATCAGTTGGACTGTAAAGCAGAACCCCAGGGTGAGTTGAATGGCGGCACTTCCGCCATGAAAATATGGTCGGTACCTGCTGGAAGATCGTGATTGTTGACGTTCAACACTGCTGTTTCGGCCATATTGGTCGGGGTTAAGAAAAGCAAAATAAATTCGGATAAATCAGGGTAGAGAACTGATTTCCGGGATGATGAAATTCGTTCACTATTTTCCGGGTGAAGGAATCAAGTGCCGCGCTGGCAGACCGAGTTCTTTGCAATGTTGACAATCGCCTTGCGTCAGCGGCCTAGTCTGAATAAATGCCCCGAACAAGTTTGGTAAACAATTCGAACACGTTTGGTAAACCATTCGAACAAGTGTGATAAATTATTGGACTGACAGAACATGTCTGATCAACCACCGCGGAACAACCGAATGAGTCTGATAAACAATTCGAACAAGCCTGCTAAATTCTGGAAACGACAGAACATCATTCGAACCAGTCTGATTAATCACCCGAACAGTAGAACAGCTCCAATAAATGACCCGAGCGAGGAACAACAAGTCGAATAAGCTCATTTTCATCTCCATTTTTATTCCGCGAAAAATAAATCCGCTGTGCGATCGCTATTCATCATCCCCATCTTTCCCCTCAATTCCCCATGGATCATAAGGAAATGTCGCGGAAACGGAAAAGCGTCAGCCCGGCACGAGATCAGCGCGATTATCGGAGTGGAGGAGGTGGAGGTGGAGATCGCCAAGCGGATCACTATCGCAACCGTGATGGTGCGTTCTTTTGCCCCCTCCATCCCTCCATCCCTCCATCCTTCCATTTTCTCGGCCGATTAAGTTTCATCAGTCATGAGAGAGTTTTTTCCTTGCAGCCGCGGCACGTGGCCCGCCGGCCTATCGTGATGGGAATTCACATCACAGCGGGGGCAGCCACTTGCAGAGTCACCATCAACAGAACGGCACGCAGAATACAGATGGTTCGTTTGCCGCTCCCGGGACGGATCTCGATCCTTGTGGAATATATTTTGCAGGTGTGTAAAGCATCTTTTTGCTGCAGGCGCGCCACGCAGCCAGTCCGTCCATCGCGATGGAAATTCACATCACAGCGGGGGCAGCCATCATCACGGTCACCATCAACAAAACGGTCCGCAAAATCAAGACGGTAATTTTGCATTCCTCCATTTTCCTCCTCCTATCCATTTAATATCTATTTAAATGTGTTGACTCAACGAAAAAATTAAAGAAAACGATCGAAACGGTAGGGGAGCGTGCTGGTACACGATTAAGAAAACCACAACAAAGCCTTGCTTGGAAAATTCTTCTCTTCCACGCAAATAACCATAACTTTTCTTCTTTTTTGTCTTTAAGAGCCAACATGGTGCCAATCGGAAGATAATCTACTTTTGTAAATGCTAGAGCAAAGAAAAGCACATTTACATTAAGATTTTGCTAAGATAACTGAAAATGTAGGTGACTGTTTTTTATCAATCAATCAATCAATCAACTGAATACTTCTTCCTTGTCATTTGACGAACACATGTGCCCTCTGCTTTCCTCACTTCGCCCAGTGAATTCAATTCCCTTTGCGGCTTTTTCGCACTCTCTCTTCATTTCAGGCACCGCGCGTGTTTCGTCAACGCATCGTGACGGCACTTCACACCAACAGACCGTGGGAAACCATCATGCCCAGCAGCAGAATTCCCTTCCCTCATCACAGCCTCCTCGTCCCGCTCCAGCCGCAGCCGCAGCAAACCCTCCCGTGTCGACGGGGCCGACCAACTACGACAAGTACAAGAGCCTCAGCGACATCAAGTACCCCTATATGACGGACTTTGGCGAGTACGAGCGGCAGACCAAGATCGGCCAAGGCACCTTCGGGTAAATTGGAATGTCTTCCACTGTAATCTCCCACTGTAACGGCGTCAGTGTATGGCCTGGTGGTCGTAGAGTTTGAGTTAGCTCACACTGAGTGGCTACTCTAATGGTGTGTGCTTTTGTGCATATGTGCGTGAAGCGAGGTCTTCAAGGCCAAGTGCAAGAAGACTGGCCGGCAGGTGGCGCTGAAGAAAATTCTCATGGAGAATGAAAAGGAAGGGGTGAGTTATCCCACCGAGTGGAATCACGGCGTGAACATGCGAGTATGTGTTGCATTGGCCTGCGTTTTCCAGTTCCCGATCACCGCGCTGCGGGAGATCAAAATACTCCAGCAGTTTGACGATCCCAATGTGGTCAAGCTCTTCGATATTTGCAGTTCGAAGGGTGAGTGAACTACTTTTGCTTTGCATCAGTTGATTGATCGATTGATTGATTGGCTCATCAGTTGATTGATCGATTGATTGATTGGCTCATCAGTTGATTGATCGATTGATTGATTGGCTCTTCAGTTGATTGATTGACTCTTTAAATGATTGATTGATTGGATCGTAGATTGATTAAGTGATTGATTGGCTGTTTGATTGATTGATTGATGGATGGATTGCTTTTCAGCTTCTGACTTCAACCGCTACAGGAGCACCTTCTACCTGGTGTTTGAGTTCTGCGAGCACGACTTGGCCGGACTGTTGAGCAACACCAAGGTGAAATTCAGCCACGGGGAGGTGAAGACGATCATGAAGCAGCTGCTGGAAGGTTTATTCTACATCCACGCGGGAAAGGTGCTTCATCGCGACATGAAGACGTCCAACATCCTCCTCAACAAGGAAGGCGTAAGTGATCGTTTATCATGCATGGAAATATCAATCGAACTCTATTCTCACACAAGTAAAGAAAGAGAAAGAAAGAAACGTGTGTTAGATTGATTGGTTGATTAATTGCAGATTTTAAAAATCGCCGATTTCGGTCTGGCGCGCTCCTTCAGCCAGATGGGAACGAAGGAGAAGCCGAACCGCTTCACCAACCGCGTCGTCACCCTGTGGTACCGGCCGCCGGAGCTGCTGCTGGGCGACCGCAACTACACGCCCGCCATCGACGTGTGGGGCGCGGCCTGCATCATGTGCGAACTCTGGACGCGCTCGCCCATCCTGCAGGGCCAGAATGAGCAGCACCAGCTGACCCTCATCATCACTCTCTGTGGCTCCATCACGCCGGAGGTCTACCCGGACGTGGCCCACCTCGAGCTCTACAAGACACTCGACCTGCAGAAGGACGTGGTGCGCGACCTCAAGGGCAAACTCGGCCGGCACATCCAGGTAGGGCGTCACCGCAGAGTCCCGATGGCGTGGCGTGTCAATCAACAATCAACTCAATGACGATGCTGAAAAACGTAATCAAGCAATCAATGACCAGCCAAAGCACTTTGACAAAGATACGCCAATCAACAATCAAACGAACAGTCTGCCCACAGTTTCAATCAAGCAATCAATGACCAGTCTGCACACAGTTTCAATCAAGCAATCAATGACTAGCTTAAGCACTTTGACAAAGATACGCCAATCAACAATCAAACGAACAGTCTGCCCACAGTTTCAATCAAGCAATCAATTGCCGATACACAGCAGCAAGTCTATTGAGACAATTGCTAACTTTGAAATTTCACCGAGCAAAAAGTTCATTTAACTTTTACCGGCGAAATAAATATTTATATATTCATTAATATATTAGGTCTAAATAAAAAAAATATTTTGGAACGGTTCTGAATTCGACCGTTGAAAATCTTCGTAAGTAAGCAAGGTGCTAGTGAGTTAAATAGCTGTACGAAGTAAAGGCGTTTAACCAGGCCAGCAGGTGGCGCATAAGTCGTTTTTATGGAAACGTAATGATTGGATATGAGAACTTGTTGGGCGTGGTCCAACAGTTTGACATCTTTGATTTAGGACAAACTGGCGCTCGATCTGATCGACAAGCTCTTCACGCTGAATCCGGGGGCACGACCGGATTGTGACGCGGCCCTCAACCACGACTACTTTTGGAGCGACCCGATGCCGCAGCCGCTGGCCAACCGGATGAAGTCGCTGACCATGTCGAATTTCGAGTACACTGCCAACACCCACCGGCAGCAGCAACAGCAGCAGCAGCAGCCGGCCAATCAAGCGGGCAATCGCGCATCCAGCCAGGTTCCCGGTCAGCATGGTGGACCGCCCAGCGCCGCGGGAGGTTTCTTTCGTGATCGCGTGTTTTAGAGCTTCTCCCTTTGTTTTTTACACTCTTGCTACTATCGAAACGGCCTTGTTTTTAAATCCGCTGTTTTATACTTTCACATTCTGGTCGTTGATTCCCTTCCGCGAAACCGGGAAGGGATCCTAACACTTTGCCAGCAACATCTCACTGTTTTTAAAACCAAGCTATTAGTATTGCTGAAGTATATATACCAAAGATTTTACGAGTCACAAGAGCGAATACCATAATGAGCATGTATCCAATCAATCAATCGATCGAACGTACAGGAAATCAACCAATCAATCGATCGATCGACCGTACATGAAACCAATCAATCAATCGATCGACCGTACATGAAACCAATCAATCAATCGATCATACTTGGAATCAACCAATCGATCGATAGATCGCACAGGAAATCAATCAATCAATCGACCGTACAGGAAATTAACCAATCAATCGATCGACCGTACAGGAAATCAACCAATCAATCAATTGATCATGCATGAAATCAACCAATCAATCAATTGACCGTACAGGAAATCAACCAATCAATCAATGGATCATACATGAAATCAACCAATCAATCAATCGACCATACATGAACCACTTGAAAGTGCTCATCATTTCTTCAGCAAATACAGTAGCCTATCTCATGTAAAGTCCCTCGCGGAAAATGTTCGGCTACGCAACCCTTCAAGGACACGCACTGCCAGACATCACATCACTGCTTCCAGCAGCGTCGGCGCACCGAGCGAAAACGGTCCATGACAATCAAGCAATCGACTAATCAACCGCCACAATGAATCTTTTAATTCCTCCCCAATCGACGGAACGATGACAGGCTCTCTCGGAAAAGCTCGAAACTCCATCCGGAAGTAAAAAATCCACCACAGAAAAGATCAAAATACTCTCGGGGATTATTCCTTGACATCTTTCTTGTGTGACTGAGCTTTTCGTTGGGAAGTCAGTGTCCGGGACATCTCATCTCGCTTCCCCTTCGCGCGGAGGTGGGTTCCGAGCTACGGAGCGAGCAAAGCAACGCTAGAACACCCCCTGAATCGCAGGGAAAAAATTAAAAAAAAGGGCAAGAACATACCCGTCGTTTGAGGAATTTCAGGGCACGCTTGTCGCGACCCACGCGGAGGAGTTCGATCGTGCGTTTCTCGTAGGGAGCCAGGCCGCACACTTCCCGTGCGATGTCCCGCACAAACTTCACGTGCTTGTTCAGTTTCTACAACAAATTACCTGGAGTAGAGCTTCGAGCGGAAAGTGATGGAGGGGAATTTCTTACCCGCATCCTTGAAGGTCTCTCTTTCACGACATTCTTCGTGGTGCGATGTCCGCGGACACCCTTTAGGCCGACGGCGACCGCTCCGGCGTTTTGGGTAGGCATTCTGAAGATATAACTTTTCCGGAAAAAAATTAGATTTCCGATCAGTCCGACGGATTAATTACTAACGCACCGGAAAGGAAGGTGCAGAGCTCTCGGGAGTTCTTCAGTATTTTCCTCTCACTGCAGTGTGTACGATGTGTCTGTGTTGGCATGCGATGCCACAAGGCCACTGGCCCAGTCACTCAAGCCAGTAGACTCAAAATTTTGATTGGTCAATTGCTTGTGCAGTGATTGCTTCTCGCTGCACTGTGTACGATGTGTCTGTGTTGGCATGCGGTGCCACAAGCCCATTGGCCCAGTCACCCAGGCCAGCAGAGCTAAAATCTTGATTGGTCAATTGCTTGTGCGGTGATTGCTTCTCGCGGTGTTTACCATGCGGTGCCACAAGCCCACTGGCCCAGTCACCCAGGCCAGAACCCTAAGTGTAAGAGGTGTGGTAAACGCTCCCATTCGTTGATATAGCCGTTGTTTCGGACCAATGAGAGTAGACCTAAACTTTTGATTGGTAATTGCTTCTGCTTTGACTTCTTTGTTGGCCAGAGTTCAAAAATACTTTCATCATTTTTCAGCTGTATTTTCTGTCTTTGTATTATTGTTTTCTGAACAGAAGTGTAATTAAATTCCTGTCTTCGAAGGATTTGAATGACGATCCAGCCGCTCCACGCTCGTGAAGTATGCCGTAGTGCTTCGTGTTTCAACAATCAGCGATTATTGATACATTTAATATTAACGATAAATCGATGGCTTGATTGATTGATTGATTATTTTAAACTTGCTAATAAACTTTCTGATTGATTGATTGATTGATTGATTATTTTAAACTTGCTATTAAAATTGCCGATCGATTGATTGATTGATCGGATATTTGTGCTGTTTTCCAGCTAAATTGTTTTCTCTGCCCGCTTTGACATTGCCCTGTGATTTGTCAACAGTTTTACTGCAGAATATCCAGCCGTAAATTGATTGGCTCATCAAAATCACCTCGCATCTCGGTTGTTTTGGAGTTTTTCGGGGACTTTTTTATTTCTCTTCCCCTGCGGCGTTTATCAAACCAGCGTGAAAAGATGACGGAGTACCGTGGCGGTCATGTGGAATCGGGCCGCGCCATGCAGCTGATCAAGAAACGAGAGAAGGAAAAGGAGGAGACGGAGAATCGGAAGCGGAAGATGGTGGAAAACACGGACGCTGCCAAGATTGACAACAAATTCGCCGCCCATTACGACGCGGTGGAGCAGCAGTTGAAGACGTCCACCATCGGGCTGGTCACGTTGGATGAGATGAAGGCGAAGCAGGTGGATGTGATCGCCCAACGGGAGCGCGATATGGCACAGAAACAAAAGGTGAAATGATCGTTAGATTGATAGACTGATTGATTGATTGTGTTTTTTGATGTGCAGTCAGTTACAGTGTGTTGTAGATAGACTGATTGATTGATTGTGTTTTTTGATGTGCAGTCAGTTACAATGTCTTGTAGATTGATTGATTGATTGATCAACTTTGTTGTTTGATGTGCATTCAGTTAGAGTATACGGTTGATTGATTGATTGATCAACTTTGTTGTTTGATGTGCATTCAGTTAGAGTATACGGTCGATTGATTGATTGATTGATCAACTGTGTTGTTGGATGTGCAGTCAGTTACAGTGTGTGGTAGATTGATTGATTGATTGATTGATCGACTGTGTTTTTTGATGTTTATTGTGCCAATTGTGTATTATGAAATTTACTTTCGGCCAAGAATGGACAAATTAAAGGATTTTTAACGTTTGCTTATTTTTGTTGTGAACTGTTTTTGCTGGTAGGCGGAAAGGGACGCCGTGCAAGCGGAAATTAATCGCGCGGAAGAGCGCCGAAAATTCCGCACGGACACATCCAAGCTGTCGTTTGCGTTTGACGACGACGATGAGGAGGAAGAACAAGAGGCGGCCGTCGTAGAGGAAGCTGCGGATGTTGTCGTGGAACCGAAGCGACGCCGAATCGGTATGGATCCAAGCGTGGACACGAGTTTCCTACCGGACAAGGACAAGGAGGACGAGGAGAAGCGCTTGCGGGAGCAGTTGCGAATAGAATGGGTTGCAAAGCAGGAGATCCTCAAACAGGAACCCATGGAGGTAAGGCAGACAGACAGACACATACCCAGACAGACAGGCAGGCAGACAGACAGACACATAGCCAGACAGACATACAGCCAGACAGACAGACAGACATACAGACAGACAGCCAGACAGACAGACACACACATAGCCAGACAGAATTACAGACAGGCAGGCAGACAGACAGACAGGCAGACAGACACATAGCCAGACAGGCAGACAGACATACAGGCAGACAGACAGATGAATCATTAACGAGTGACTCTTTGGTTTTTCTCAGGTCGTCTTTAGCTATTGGGACGGTGCCGGACATCGACGTAGCCTGACGATGCGGAAAGGCCACACTATCCAAAATTTCCTTCAGAAATGTCTCGACGTCCTACGGTCGGAGTTCAATGAGCTCCGCGTCGCCACCGTAGACCAGCTGATGTACGTCAAAGAGGACATGATCATCCCGCAGCACTACTCCTTCTACGACCTCATCGTGACCAAGGCGCGCGGGAAAACCGGTCCGCTCTTCGAGTTCGACGTACACGAGGACGTGCGGCTGGTGCACGACGCGAAGCGGGAAAAGAGTGAGTCGCACGCCGGGAAGGTGGTCCTGCGGAGTTGGTACGAGCGGAACAAGCACATTTTCCCGTCCAGCCGTTGGGAGCCCTACGATGCCGGGAAGAAGTACGACACACCGAAAGACAAGCACGATCCAACTGCGTAAATAAACATGGTCAATATTCCTGTAACTCTCCAAAAGTAATATGCCCCTTATCGTTTTATCTCTTTAACACGGTTAAACAAGTGAGCGTAGTTTTTCTTCACTTGGTTTATCTAGTTTGTCTACAACTGCATTTTAAGTATCGTTGGTGTTATAACTGACGGCAGTTTTGGTGATGAACTGGCATTTGTTATCCAGCCCAAATGTATTTTTCACTGTCTCTCTGTCTGTCCATCTGTCTGTCTATCTGTCTGCCTGCCTGTCTGTCTGTCTGTCTGATTGTCTGATTGTCTGTCTGTCCATCTGTCTGTCTGTCTGTCTGCCTGTCTATCTGCCTGCATGTCTGTCTGTCTGTTTGTCTAACTATCTGCCTGCGTGTCTGTCTGTCTGTGCTTGACTGTCTGTCTAGTTCGGTTTTGTCTATGTGCCCTGCCTGAATGTCTGATATGTTCGATTTTATCCGCTCCTGTCTTTTTGGATGTCTGTGATGTTCCTGTCTGAGTTGCTCCTTTTTTATCAGTCTGCATATCTCACTATCTTGCTCGAATGTCTTATTCCTTGTTTCTGCCTGCTCTGCCCGATTTGTGTATGTCTTGTATGTTGTTTGTCTATCTTGCGCGGATTTTTGTCTGTCCTGCTGTTTCTTGTCTTGCACGTATGAGAGCACACCGACGACGCCGGATTTTTCCGTTGAAAGGCCTCTTCTTGGTCCTTTCTTGAAATCGAGACAAGCACGAAGACATCAGCATGAGGGGTGAACGAGCGGTCATATCATCTTGGTCGTGAACCCTGATAGTATTCCAGTCAATAACCTAGAAGAATTTTACTTCTGGTTTCCTGAACCATCTCCCCCCCCCCTCCCGACGATTAAATAGAGTTGTAGTAGAGAACAGGCGCAACTTCAGAAATCGGAGGTGGGAAGTCGCACGTCGAATTGAACCGGTTGAACAGCAAAGTCCCACTTTCGACCTGCTAATATCCACCAAGTGGTGCTAAGGCGTCTAAGGCGTTTAAAAACGTAAACAAACATCCGGCGACTTCACATTTCCCACTCGTGCGCCTCTTATAAAGTTCGCGACGAGTGGCAGCTCGGAAATTAGACAGACAGACAGACAGACAGACAGACAAACAGGCAGGCAGACAGACAAGGAGACAGACAGACAGACAGGCAGGCAGACAAATAGACAAACAAATAGACAGACAGACAGACAGACAGACAGACAGACCAAAGCAGACAATTATTTTTATTTTATTTCCACTTCCCACTCTTACTTTCCATCTCCTAATTCCCAAGTAAAACCAAAGTTGCGCCTGCAGAGCGCGGTCTCGTGCTGCGTATACGAGTGATCCGATTACTCATAATCATATCGCTGCTTCGGAAGAAACAAGTTTGTCCGTCTTTCTTGAACTTGAACTTCCGCCTAATCGTTCATACAGAGTATCGAGGCTTGTCTGACTTTGGAACTACCGACTGCCGAGGCATGCGGTTAGGTATTGTATAAGAGGCAGCCAGGCAGATAAGTACCGTCGGTAGTATTGATACACATCCAGTCAACACGTAGTAGTAGTCTCCACCGGCAAAACACACAGACCTGGAATCGTTTCACTTCACATTTGTTGTTATCTTCGCAGATTGACTATATAACATTCGGTGGGAGGGGTGAAAGATGTCTGGGTTGCAAGAGCTGTCTGTGGTAAATTGCCTGATCACTCTGGCAGTCAGCGGACTCGCGCTGCTCTTCTTCAGCTGCTCGGGTTACTTCGAACGGCTGCTGGACCGATGGCGTGGGCGAGTTCCGCCGGGGCCGCTGGTCCTGCCGGTCATCGGTGCAGTCGGTGTGGATCCGCTGCGTCCGGAGCAGACGTTCCGGAAATGGGCCGCGCAGTACGGGAGCATGTTTAGCTTCTTCCTCGGAGATCGGTTTTGCATTGGCGTGAGCGATTTGAATGTCATCCGGAGATTGTTCAAGGATGAGCGCTTCACCAACCGGTCGCAAGCTGGCATCATCAGATATTTGGACGGAGAGCCCCTGAAAGGTATATCCTGGTGTGCATGCGTTTGTCTGTATGTCTGTCTTGTCTGTCT